>JAMKCH010079015.1:0-19071 GCA_023653785.1 Ophioderma brevispina | reverse complement strand
GATTGATCAGAGCGCTTTACACAAAAAAAAAGAAGCTAAGAACAGCAACTTTAGCAAACAAGAAACCAACGAGGGAATGAGTTTTGGGAAAGATGGTGTCTAAAACTCTACTTACAAGTGCTGTGAGGGGGGTTTGCTGTCTTATACTTGGGTTGGATGTTATTTCAAAGATTTGGACCGCGTACACTGAACCTTCACAAATCAATTTGTTGGTCCGAGGACAAAAGGGCGGGTTTATCTAAGCCGAGCGTTGGCCCCTTTCTAGGTGGAATTAAACCTGAAAGCATTCCGCCAAATATTTTTGTGATAAGCAAATTTGAATATTGCGTGCAATATTAAACATAGAATTTAATAGTGGGCACCCGAGCACGCATGCATCGCTTTCCCCTCAAGGTGAAGCGCTTGAACATTTCACTTGGCCATAGTACCGCGCAATTAAAATACCAAGGCCAGAACGTTCATTTCCACAACCTCCTTCGGCCAGTTATGTAGTCTTGAACTAACGGGAAAAATGAAATACCACCCCTACAATCCAGAGTGCATACTTTACAAATAGAAATCTTATTTCTATGGTGTTAAAAAACTATACGCATTAAAGGGATGGACACCCGATGTTAGTACATATTTTAGATTTTGAATGTCCGATCCTTTTTGGAATTCTATGGGCAAATCCCGACATCGCATTAATTTTGCCCCAATTTTGCCTGATCGATTCCTGCAAGACCGCTTGACGAATTCCTTTAATTTTGCCATACGTCGATAAACACATTTTAAGCAAACCAATTTTCATTTTTCCAAAAAAAATTGGAGAACAAATGCATTTCCAATCCCTATCACATTTTAATTCAACATTTAGTCTAATCTCATGTATTTGGGATCCACCACGCATATCTACTTCACGAGGTACGAGCCACTTAATTTCCTACAAACGTATACGAGAATACTACGCTCATTTCAACATAACGTATACCCACCCGACTTATTGGCAGGGCGGCTCATGTGCACGCTCATGTTGACGCACATTTTACGCAATTTTTTTTTTTTTCCCAATAGCGGAATTTGTCAAAGGGCAAACAATTGGTTTTTTTTGTGCGAAGTTGATCCGTGTTTTATGAGTATGACTGTTTGCCAAACAGTTTTTTCGCACAGTTTACAGTAAAATGTCCATGTATGATCCCTTAAAAAACCATAGAATGTAATTCAACTATTTATGGCTATTATATGAGTGTTATTTTCCGAATTGCCGTTACGTGTGAACATTCCCATTGATGCAAAAAAAATCAATAGTAACCCCCTTCGCCAGTAGGTCCTACATTTATCGTTTTAAGTCTGACTCAGAGATTTGAAATATTATTTTTTGGATGTAATAGTCAACTATAACTAAAGATAGTAACCTTAAAATGCACAATTCCGAACTTTGAGATGAATCGGATTTTCGTTTTGATTGCAGTAAACAATTAGGTGTAGTATTACGTCCCACTAGGATACTGTGTAACAAAATTTCGGATCCGGAATTTTGAAACAAAGTTGTGATTTTCTATATGAGAAAATTCGATTTAAGCGTAGCAATTCACACAGTGATTGTATATTGGACAAGCATGAGTACATGCAAACAACACGATTTTTTGGAATATTGAGGGCGCCCTCTCAGGAAATCTCTGAGTCGCCTTTAAGTTTGATTGAGATAGAACCAGGACAGGGCCGGAAAATGAAGGTTGGCCAAAATTGTCATTTTTGCTGTGGGAATGATGTGGGACATGAAGTTGATGAAGATGCATGCACAAACATTGTACAAATATGACCCCCTTAGTTTGCTTTGTAGCCCCCCTCTATTTTGACCCTTAATTAATACCCCAAAATTGGCAGAAGATTGTGTGAATTTCTTCATTTTTGCAATGCAGTTTGTGTATGTAGCATTAATTTTCAATATGAATATTTTATATCATTCCACCAAATGAGCTTTAAATGTCTATACAAGAAATTACATTCCAACCACTCTCAGATTTGACTAGGGGGGTCTGGGGGATTTACCCCCTACGGCGATCATTAAATTTGCTTTAAAAAGCCTCGTACGTAACTTTAAAAGCAAATTAAAAAAAATATGCATCAATATTTTTTTATTTTTTTTACACAATCGCAAGTTCAAGCCTTAGGCAATCAAGAAACATTAGTTTATCTCTGGGCATGTTGACTATTTTAGAAAATGGAGGGGTGTCTATATGGTATTTGGCCAATTACAAGAAAAACAGCAGAATGGATATCTATTGCTTGGCTCCAAATATCAAGTGAGTGAGTAAAATGAATGCAAAGTGAATGCTTTCAATAATTTGGTCCAAATTAACATTGAATTTGAAAAAAATGAGTGTTTCAGATTTTTCCTCCTGCTTAAAGCCCATATTTAAACAAAATTGCTCATGAGCAATTAATGAGCTAATTTTCAGTAGCTAGTTTCATGTAAAGAATCAATTATTTAATCAAATGCCCTACATTTGCCTCAGGCTGTCTTTAGACTAAAGCAGAACAAGCCACCGAAATCACAATATGCAGACAAAAGGAAATAAAACGTACTTGAGAAACATGTTGCTTTAAGAAAAACAGTGTTTATCTTCTTGTTCAAATTATGGAAAAAGAGTTAAACCGCCCAAAACCCACAGGAAACATTCGGTGTTATGCCATGTCCAAAAACACCAAATTATTCCCAACAAGAATACTTATGGCTGCGTTGGTTTACAAATATTTGGGAGATTGTAAATAACAAGTTTAAAACTGCAACATCATATTACAAACAAACTATATTACATATCAAATAATACTATATGACAATTTTTCACAAATGCTGTTTTATAACTGGGGGAGGGCCAACGCACCATTTACAGGTAGATTGTGCAGCCATTGCATTAAAAAGTTTGACTAAATTTTAGCTTCCAAGGCCAAAACCTTCGCAAAAAATGTGGGTCGTAGAAATGCTTGCAGAGGCACGAAAATGAAAGTCTTAAAGAGAATGATGATACATTGTACTTACCACTTCCTTTGTCCGTGCATTTATATTATTTTAATAGCTTTGTGCAGTGATGGATCAAAGTTACTGCTTGAGAAAATGTGGGGGGTGGGATAACAGACGAGGAGCTAAAAGGCCATTCAGTTCACGGTCGTTTTGCGCAGTGTGGTTTGTATCACTTGGTTAAAATGTGGTCTAGTGTTTAGGCAAGTGAAATTCATTTGGTATCTTATACATTTGATACAAGGGGCATTTACTTATGTTTAGTAACAAGAGAAGGGTCAAAGGTCATCAGGTGTCACTTAGGTCCTGATATTGTTCTTACCCTTATCTGTGATGGACATAAGTGGACATCCTATTTGGGCCACTGTCTATTTGATAATTACAAAAACTGCCAATGAAAACCGCGCAAAAAATATCGTACCTCGTACTAAGAGCGCTCATTGTCATTCACAAGTTCGAACCTTAAAATTGACCTTTTACGGTTATCCTGGATTAAGAAGAAGCGGGGGGGGGGGGGCATCCAATACCCTTGAGCCTCCCCCCCCGCCCAAAAATATAGTTTAAAGGTAAATTCTTGAGGGGGGGGGGAACTTCCAAAGTTTGAGATTTAAACAAAATTTGGACCAAAATGACTGATATTTGACCCAAATTTGCGTGATTTTTGGCCCCAAATCGCTGATTTTTGCCCCAAATCCGTCAGTTTTTTCTGGTGGGGGGGGGGGGGGGTGATGAAGGACAATGGGGAAATTGCTCCCGTTCGCTGGTACGCAATGACTCACCAACTTCCCCCCCCCATCCGGTACCTCGCGGGGCCACCTACCAATCCTGAATCTGCCAAAGCCCAATGGTTATGCGTCTTTGGCATTCCTATGATAGTCTGTGGGTGCCCACAAATGAAATGGATACCTGTGTACACCTGGATCTTTTAAACCAAGCCAATGAACTACATTCGAGCTCTTGTCAGGAAAAGCTCGATCTGAAAAAGTAAATATACACAGAAAGTTGTGTTTCAACTGCTTAAGTCAAATTTCAATATTATGCCTTCACAGTATTGATATTCAAACCATATCAGTTATCACCTCACCAGATGTTCAGGCCAACATTGTTTGGAAAAACTACTTCTGGGAATAACATTCAGATAAACCAAGGGGTGTAGATTCAATGGTCTGTGCAGAGTTCGATTTGGGTAATCAAATAAATGTAATAACATAGCTTTGTAGAGGGCGAGTTGTCCAGCACTATATTACTTTTTATGCTTTCTTCAAGAAGTTGTGTAAGTGCAGCGCTATGATCATATCCAACCTGGGCAGAAATATTATAAACCATGTTGAAATTGCCCAAACACAAACATGAGCTGCTATAGATTGTTTCTGATATTTGTGACCATAAAAGTAAAAAAACCCACTCTTACAAGAATTGCTTAAAATCTGGAGGAAGTGTAGAATGTGTTTTGCCTGATTGCAGCGAATGTTGTCATAAGAACCAGTGCCCAAAGTTCTATTGGGTGCACACAGATTGGGTCAAAAATCACAGTGGCTGATTAAAGAGGTGTTATTTGAAATCCCGTTTAACTACCTTAAATCACAGCTTTTTTTTTTTTTTTTTTTATGTTAGGGGTATTTAAAAAAAAATCTGTATTTGTTGTTTGTGAAGGGAAATACAATGTAATTACTTTTTGTGTTGTCTGCTGCAAGTAGAGCGGCAATGGGGATTACTTGGTAGTATATGTGTGTGTCTATGTTTGTGGGAAAATGTTAACCGGCCACTTATTGCACTCTACTTTCACCACATTGATCAATGTGAATTTAATACTGTGTCTATGAGAACCCACTGGCCCAAGATTATATGGGTATACACTCATATGGGGGACTCATATGGTGACTCATAGGGTATACAAGATTGACCTATGATGAACCCATGTGACCTTTGACCCCCATCCACCCAAACTGCAATGTACACAGATTGACCTCTTGATGACCCATGTGACTTTGACCCCATTCACAAAAATGCAAGTGGCGACAACCCAGTGTTTCAGGGAGCGCTGTTGTATTTGATTGTAATAAAGGATGTGAGAGTAAAAAAAAATGAAAATGGATCCACTAGCTTGTGAAACGATATCTAGAAACAATTTGTGTACTTAATGTAGTACCAGGAAGCATTACCCAAAAGCTCAACATGTTAAGATACATTCCACAAACCACCAATATTTGTTACTTGAATCTTATTTTGTCAACCCCAAGCTACTAGCAATATACAGATATTCTGTCAATTTCAAGAATTACATGAGGTGTAAAAATACTCCTAGAAACACTATTTTTAAAACAGTTACTCGACCCAGAAAACGATGTAATTTTGGTATAGAGGAATAATACCCTTAGTGATAAATAACAAAAAGAATTGAACGTGTAATTTTTGTAAATCGCATTGAAAATGATTTTTGGCATTTTTAAAGGACTTTAAGGGGGTCACAATTCAGAGCCCCATAGGAATCTTGGATACCACTCATCATTATTAAAAAAGCTATGTGAAATGAATAACTATGGCTACCATGGAAAAAAACAAAATAAAACATAGTGCTGAAGGCAAAATAAAAATATTGCTAATGTAATATAGCAGATTTACATTTTCCCTCACTAATTTTGCGTCCAGGGGCCTCTAAATGGGGGGTATGTGTATCTCAGGTAACAGGGGGGGGGGGGGGTTAGGGGTTAGATCAGGTCTAACTTGCCTGTGGTAATATTTCGTCAAGTACACTTATCCAACAAAAAATGAATCGATTGGGCCAACCTTCATGTTCCAACATTTCCCATATACCTGGTTCTCTCCGTCATAGACACTTAAAATCTTGTGGTGGTATAATCCCCGATTTGCTATAGAAAATAAAAGCGATTACACCCAGAACTTAAGGAAATAATTATTAGCATGTAACCGTTCAAGGTTTTATCTGGCTTACGAACGAAGAATGAATCCGATTTACACTCACTTCAGAGTCTATACCTTAAATAGAAAATCTTATTATATGGTGTTTTAATTATAATACAAGCAAGTATAAAGCCGTAGGTCCTACAATAGTCTATTTTAAAATCTGCGGTGTTAATAACCCCGATTTGACCCATATAAATAGATGCGATACATCAAGAAACGTAATGAAAATTATTAGCATGTAAATCGACTGCGCTTATTATCCAAATCGGATTGGTGTGAAAGTAAGTATTGACTAATGGTAATCGCTATAGTTCCATTGTAATCATCAAAGAGGTTTTATATAGATAGAGAGGTAAACGTTACGTCATCATCGTAGAAATTAATCGTCTAGCATGTTTTGCCGACCATAAAGAAAAATAGAAGTACCAACAATAGAAAGCAAATGGCTGCATCCGATTCTTCCACTGTGGTGCCGCTTGCATATACACTAATCGGTAGTGATACAATTGATGTAGGTGTTAGATGTGGCCAGGTTGTCATAATAGTGCACCTGGATCATTGATGCTCAGATAATCTTTTTTTCCAATAATGCAATGCGCGCTTAGGTGAAAGATGTATCATGAGGCGGGTTTATTAAATCAAGACCCCGGGGGGGGGGGGGGGGGTTCTAGGGGTGTGTTGGGTACCAATGCTCGTTCCGGGGGTTCTGAAGTTGACCCCTAACGGGACCAATTTTCAGTGAAATATACCCCTAAAACCGGGCGGGGGACCATTTTTGGGCGAGTTTTCAGTGAAAGATACCCCTAACGGGACCCAATTTGCAGTGAAATTAACCCCTTGCGGGGACTGTTCTAATAGTGAATACAAAGAATACCTTGAACAATATCTAAGATACACGAAAAATGACACAGTGTGCTACTGCTAAGAAAATTACACATTTGGGTTTATTGTTTAATATGTTTAGGTTAATTGTTCCTATTTGTATCATTGAAACAGTCACAATCAAAATGATTGCACACACTAGCGGGACTAGTAAAACTTGATATTGTGAATTTGATACCCAAGCGGTAGTCCCGCATGCAGCGTAGTCCCTTCTTTTTTTGGAACGGAGCAAAATGGGGTACCCGACAAAACCCAAGAACCCCCCCGGGATCAACACGGACTGACGTTGTGTCATTCATTCGTTGTGTGGCATGGGGTAGGACACCAAAATTTAACCACCCAATAGCACCACAACATCCAAAAATGATATTTTGCGGGATGTTTGTCCAGCACGGACGACTGGTTGAATGGGCTCACCCCCTTGGTAATCATGGCAATAATGTCAAAGCTTAACCTATTATTGAGCTGGTAAATCCTCGAAATTTCAATCAATAACACATTGTATACATTTTCACACCTTCTCTCACAAATGCTGCTGCTTTATGTTAGTCAACCAGGGTTGCGAAAGTCGTAGACTACGATTCTTCTAGTTTAAAATTTTTAAACGTCATCCAAAATTATATAAGAAAAAGAGTTTTTAAATCGTTATTGTATTTGTTGATGTGTATGAAATATGTCTGGGTGGTTTATGACAGATAAAGGGCAGACGTGGATGCATTCGGGATATAATTGGCATGTTGACGGCATTAAAATGTAAAAATGGATAAGCGGGGCCACTGTGAGCACTCGCGCTAAAGCGCCTGTGCTCACAGTGGCCCCGCTAATGCAATGTAATTTATATGGTCAACCATGCCCCAATTATTATCCCCGAATGCCACTCCACTAATGCCTTATCCATACGTAATGTAAGGTTAATGGCCTGTTGTATGCTCGATCTGTTTAACACGGGTTTTCAACAAAATTTATCACAAAACACGTAGTAGTAATAGTTCGTAGTAAAAATCAAAAGCTGTTTTACTGATAATTACACTGTTGGACTTGTTCTTGATATTGAAGGGTAAATGTTAAAGATTTATGTCTATTGCGTTATCTACTTGATATAAAGCCATGGCACTTGCGCATACGGCCCCAATCAAAGGACCGGGGGGAAACTACAACTTTGCGGTTTGTGATAGGAGAAGAAATTTACATGGCCCAGTCAGTATATTGCAAAGCCCCTCCCTAGTCAAGACTGTGTGCTAATATTGATGTCTAACCATTAATACGGGCGGAATTTTGTGGTATATCTTGAGAATGTTGAAATTTGCATATTTGAGGGCCTAAAAATTGCAGGAGGTGATGATAATGAGAAAAAAAAATACGGCCTTTCACCTGATATCAAAATCGGATACACTTCTGGTAAATCAGGTAGGTCCCAAAGACCACCGGAGACATCGCACCTTTAAAGGCCAAATGCTATTGCTGGCTCATAAGTGTATATTATCGCCATAATCAAATTCAAACAAAAATGATTCGCATTTTTTATTTATGATCAAACATTATGATTCAAAACCACATAATTGGTGTAATGCTGCGTCTGACATTCGTGTCATCATAAAATAACATGATATTTCGCAGCCCTTGGATCCATTATGCGCGCATTAGGAAGAAGAGCAAGGTGCCTTTGCAAAACCCCCCCCCCATTGGCGTGTCATTTCCACATTATGCAGATTTGTTTGTATATCAAAGGTTCCACCGTATCCGATTAGTCAATGCGACCCAGGTCTACACCAGTACTTTGTCAAAGTGACCTATCTGAGGGTTAAATGTTTACATTAATCTGTTAGATGTAATGATGATATAGCACCAATTAGCTGCTCAAGGTTAGAATGAGGAACATTTTATCAAAGGAAACTTTTAGAGGCGAAATTGGCTGACAGTCTCTATGCAATGACACCAAAAAGAGAAAAAGATGTGTTCCGCTATATTCAAGCAGATTTCCATTAGCGATCTGCTTGTTCATTGAAGTCGTATTAATATTATTTCCGAAAGGTTTTCTATTAAGACATCTACCTGATTGGATAATACCCATATGGATTTTTGGCCATAAGACTTAGGGGGCATGTCCCTTCTATGCTGTGTTTTGTTGTCTCTATCGGGGGGGTGGGGGGGGCGGGGGGGCGGATAGGGGAACACCAAGTGTTTAAAGTCATAATAAATTATTGATAATTAAAATCATACATTTAAAATATTACATTCTGTTTCCAACAAAAAAACTGGCACATTTCTGAAAAGAATATAATTAGAAAAAAAGAATAAAATGCACTTCAATTTCATTTCCCAAGATCAGTGAACCAATGGCTACACTGATGATTAAGCAAACCCAATGGAGTTAAAGATATATTCAATCACCTGCCCGGTATTGCAGGTGACAAAAAAAACAAAAAAACACTGTCAGTTCACTTTCATCATTCAGCTGAATAGAGTTGCAGCGTTACCGCTCTCAATTATACTTGATTACTTTTCAGACAAAATACTATTCCTCTATTCACAAATAATAAATTATTGAGCTTCTATAGTGCGTTGTTCAATTACCTTTGGCCATATTTTTCATCATTTATTGATAAAAAATAGAAGAAACATGAACAACATCCGACGAGAAATGTTGCTGGCCAAGCTTTGACCTAACAAAATTGCAACAAACTGTCACCTCCCCCCCCCCTTAACTTCATTTCTATTCAATTTTACCGCGTGTTTAAGAAGAAATTTAGTGTCAACGACTTATTTATGTACCTGGTTAGTTATTGTGAGATGAGGGAAGAGGGACGGGTATTTGTCACTCAACCCGAATCTTGGAGGTGGTAACACCTCGCTATAACAATGGCCCCAAAACATCACGGGCCCATTGTAATATCTTTAGCTCATGGTTTGCTGAATGAAGTCATAAATATACCATTGGTCTTTGATATTAGGCCATGATAAGTTCCTAATTTAACGTCTTGTCGTGCTACCGCGCTGGGATCACTACTTCCTGCATAAAGTGTTAAACATATTATGAAACCAGGAAACGGACTGTATCCCCAAAGGAAAAGAGTGCCAATACTTAGAAAAATGAATAAAATGCCAACTCAATGTACGTCCAGAATGCAGTGACAATAGTACCACGTAAACTAAGGCGAACAACAATAGCGCTACTTGCTATTCAACATCAACCTAAAAAACACTTCGGATCTTTTCTCAACAGGGCATGCAGGTCAATGGTTACTGCCCACACTGTTGAAAGGATTCAAGCTTATCAGGTGTTTTTATGACTTCCCTCCGTATTTAGCTCTTTCGTATCGGTCATAACCTAAAACAAGGCAAACAAACTACCCGCTCATGATTTTTTTAAAAATGTTTTTTTTTTTAATTCTTTTATCTTTCTTGGTAAATTGAATAGAAATATGGTTTTCATGGTTTGTATTTAAAGGACAATAACTCGCGGATTTAGGTTATGCAAAAAATTAGGTCAGTCTTGCCATGGGCTATTCTTTCGTATTTTGTCCCTTTACTTTTCTTTTGAAAAAAAAAAAAAAAATTCATCATATGGTCAAACGTTAATGAAAAACAGTAGAATCTCAAGATTTGTTTTTAGCGCGAACGAGGAAAAACTACGCCAATGCAGCAGGAAATCTCATTCGAAATCTGTTCAAACTGCAGACCATAACAATGGACCAGATGTTCGAAGCCCCATAGGGGACCATAGTTAAAATATCTGTTTTTGGATAAATCGGTTCCTCAGTTTGCATCTGTTCACAAAGTGTGCAATCTGTGCCACAGATTCAAATCTGTTCCCACAAGATTACGGAATCTGTTCCAACAGTTTGCAATCTGTTCCCACAGCTGCAATCGGTTCCCACAGATTACGTAAATTTCAACCAGATTGCAATCTCTTTCCACAGATTACGTAATCTGTTCCACAGATGCAATCGGTCCCAAGATTGCAATCTGTTCCCACAGATGCACATCTTTCCCAAGATGACGTAATCTGTTCCCACAGATTGCGAATCTGTTCCACAGAATACGTACGTAATCTGTTCCCACAGATTGCAATCTGTTCCCACGATTCACGTACGTAAAGCTGTTCCCACAGATTGCAATATGTTCCCACAGATTGCAAATATTTCCCACAGATTGCCATATGTTCCCACAGATGCAATTCTGTTCCCACCAGATTGTAAATCTGTTCCCACAGATTGCAATCTGTTCCCACAGATACGTAATCTGTTCCCACAGATGGCAATCTTTACAAAGATTACGTAATCTTTCCCCACAGATTGCAATCTGTGCCCACAGATTGCCCCATTGTTCACACAGATTACGTAATCTGATTCCACTAATGGCAATAGTTGCCACAGCTTGCAATCTGTTCCCACAGATTGCAATCTGTTTCACACAGATGCAATCGTTCCCACAGATACAATCTGTTCCCAACTGTTTCTGTGGGAAAGAGATTGCAATCTGTGGGAACAGATTACGTAATCTGTGGGAAACAGATTGCAATCTGGGCACACAGATTGCATATGGGGCAACAGATTGCAATCTGTGGGACAGCTTACGTAATCTGTGGGAACAGATGCAATCTGTGGGAAAGATTACGTAATTATGTGGGCAATATTGCAATCTGTGGGGGGAACAGATTAAGTCATCTGGGGAAACAGATTGCAATCTGTGGGAACAGATTACGGAATCTGTGGAACAGATTGCAATCTGAGGGCACAGATTTGCAACATGAGGCCACAGATTGCAATCTTCGAACCGATTGCAATCTGTGGGAAACAGATTACGTAATCTGTGGGAACAGATTGCAATAGTGTTGCAACAGATTACGTAAGCTATGGGAACAGATTGCAATCTGTGGGAAACAGATGTACGTAATCTGTGGGAAAGCTTGCAATCTGGGAACAGATTAGTAATCTGTGGGAACAGATTGCAATCTGCGGCCCACAGATTGCAATCTTGGAACAGATTGCAAAACTGTGGGCACAGATTCGCAATCTGTGGGAACAGATTGCAATCTGGGGAACAGATTGCCAATGTGGCCATACAGATGCAATCTGTGGAACAGATTGCAATCTATAGGAACAGATTACGTAATCTGTGCGGGAACAGATTGCAATCTGTGGGAAACGATTAGTTAATCTGTGGGAACAGATTTGCAATCTGTGGCCACAAATTACGTAATCTTGTTTTGGGAACAGATTGCAATCGTGGGAACAGATTGCAATATGAGGCCACAGATTGCAACTGGTTGAACCGATTGCAATCTGTGGGAATCGATTGCAATCTGTGGGGACCGATTGCAATCTGTGGGAACAGATTGCAATCTTGTGGGAACCAGATTACGTAATCTGGGAACAGATTGCACTCTGTGGGAGGGAAAACAGATTTACGTTAATCTGTGGGAAACAGAGTGAATATGTGGGAACAGATTTGTGCAATCTGTTTGGGAACAGATTGCAATCTGTGGAAAACAGATTCCAATCTGGGGAAAACAGATTAACGTAATTCGTGGGAACAGATGCCAATCTGTGGGAACAGAGTACGTATCTGTGGAAAAACAGATGCATTGTGGGAACAGATTACGTAATCTGTGGGAACAGATTGCAATCTGTGGAACAGGATTACGTAATCTGTGGGAAACAGATTGCATCTGTGGGAACAGATTGCCAATCAATCTGTGGGGAAAGAGATGCAATCTGTGGGAAAGATTGCATCGTGGAACGATTAGTATCTGTGGGAACAGAGTTGCAATCTGTGGGAAAACAGCTACGTAATCTGTGGGAACAGTTTGCAATCGGTGGGAACAGAGTAACGTAATTGTGGGAACAGATTGCAATCTGTGGGAACAGATTGCAATCTGTGGGAAAAACAGATTGCAATCGGTGGGAAACAGATTACGTCATCTGTGGAAACAGATTGCCACTGTGGGAACAGATTACGTCAACTGTGGGAAACAGATGCAATCTGTGCGGAAACAGATTTAGTAATCTGTTGGAACAGATTGCAAAACTGTGGAAACAGATCCGGTAATATGTGGGAACAGATTGCAATCTGGGGAACAATTGCAAACTGTGGGAAACAGATTGCCAAACACGGTGGCGAAAACAGATATACCAAAACAGGCTATTTTAACTAGTCCCCTAGGGGCTTCGAAAGATGTAAAAGAATGTGAATGTGTTCCGGGCCGATATGAAGTAGCCTTAGCTCGCTTGAGCATGTTGAGGTTAGGTCTATCCATTGGTCACGATATTCTATAAATAAATTCAGTTGACATTTTATTCATTTTTTCTAAATAATGTGACCCCTTTTCAGAGGGGACAAAGCTTTTCATGGTAAATAATATGTTTTAATTTTAGTGAAGGAAATAAGTAAATTTTTTCCCAGCGTCTGGAGCACGAATATTTAATTAAAAGGCGAACACTTATTCATGTACATGGACCTCTATGGAAACAAGAATTAAGGGTGAATTTTATTTATTGACCCTTGGACAGAAAGAATATGAGAATAGACAACATCGTGCCATTTAGTGGCCTCACTGTCAAGCGTAGAACGTTTATTTGTATATTTATTACCAATTGGTCAAAGGTAATGACATGTTAGGAGAGAACTGGCAAATTTCTAAATCACTGGGTGTTTCCGAGAGTTTGAAATTGGCAGAGAAAAAGTTTTCCTCCACAGCTACCTTTACCGGTGAAGGCCAAACAAACCCCACAAATATCAGATACCAAGAATAATTTTCTCCGGTCATCTCTGCAAAAGATTCTATCTGCAAATCAACACAACATAATAGAAGTACATAAGCTTGTTCTTTTGTCGGAAATGAATTATCTCTAACAATCCTTACAAATAACCTATTGCAAGTCAACACATCAATACAAATGCCACATGTTCTTAACCTTCCTGCCTGTCATTACAATAGAATAATATGGACCAAAAATCTTACATGTACATGTATAAAGGAAATACATATGACCATTCTATAACGTGTGGAAATAGTTACACACTGGAAATTGACAATAATTAGATACAGCAGTGCAAATTAATATTTATGAGATTTGGCGAATATCATGCATAACATAAAATTCACTCATGGCATAATTATGGCTGTCCAAATCATGAAATTGAGTATAATTTGAGTAAAATTGTTAAATTCAAAAATCAAAAATTCCCCCCCCCCCAATTCGCACACAGTTACGAGCGGAAACTTGCCTAACCCCAACTCCCCCACCGCCCCCCCACCACACAGAGCAAAGCAAATAAATCCAATGCCTATGAATTGGCGGGTTGCCTGAAAGGTGCGAACCCACATTCTTCATAGGACTGGACAAAATAGTAATGGAAATTCAAAAGCACTAACCCCAAATCCCGGTTATATCATTATGTAATTTTCCCGCATTATATAATTTCCTAAATAAAAAAAGAAAAACGTAAAAAAATATTTTTAGAATAATTTTAATCTATTCAAATGCACCTTGTTGCAAATACTTAGATTTAAAGGATTTTAGGTTGAAGGGTATGAGTGATAATGTGACCCATTTTGCTCGACCAAAAATAACTATGTGATTATAAAAATACGTTTTAGGTCACAGATCATAACGTAAGTGATAGTTCGGCGCATAACTTTTGGGTGATGCTATTCAATAGAGATGAAGAAAGAATAGACAAAATTGTGTCCTGACCCTTTAATTAAAACAAAAAGAAATGATGAAACGTGAGGAAAGAATTTCAAATACAAAAGGGGGTTACCCAGCGACTAATACCAAGTAATTTTCCTGGAGAGAGTACGGGGCAACATTTTGTTTAATGTTCCTTAACACTGTTTGTTGTTTTGATTGCCCCAAATAAGTAAAACCTTTCCTAAAATAGGAAGCTTTGAACAACCAACATAAACAATAAAAAACCAAAAGCCACGTTGACCATTTTGCAAACCTAGTGGAACTGATAAGTGGGTTCTGAATTATGCACCGAAGCAATATGCATTTAGTAACTTTGTAAGGACGACGTACATTTTGCCAATTCTTCTGAAAATTTTGTAAAACACACGACCCCACGCTGCAAAGCCAGCATCTTGGATTTCCAGCCACAAATTACTTAACATGCTAACTTTAAAACCAAAAGCATTTTTTAAATAGAAGGACCTACAAAAATGCAGTATTATCGCCTAAAATCACGAAAGCCGTTGACAATGCTTCATGCTTTTTTACATTGGTCGAGGTGTTACTAAAAACTAGCTCTATAAATTAAGAGAAACATCTTGCAAAATATTGCAATATGTTTTTTTTTTTTTTTTTCCCGGGAAATTCCACCGGAAAAGGCTACTAAGCCAATCTATACCCAAAAAATAACACATGGATGTTACACACTTAGGGTAAACAAAAACTTCTTTGTATGCTTATTTTGACACTCAAGCAGGAACTAAATATTTCCAGTGTGGGAAAACAGGCACAGCTTTGTACGCTTCGAGAGATTTGGCCCGAAATTATGCGCCAGGACCAGCTGCTCCAGGGAAACCATATGCTCTGGAGCAGCAGTCCTGGAGCATATGGTCTGGAGCATAAATAATCTGGAAAAATATTCAAGTCAGATATGACTCCAGGAGCATATTTGAATAGCAAATGGCAGGCGCATATGGCCCAAATATGTCCTGGAGGAATGGAGAAATATTCTGTCAAAAAATATCGACCTCCAGGATTGTCACACTAACAGTCGACACCTTGTAGGAGCACATGGATCCACTTGGTCGCTATCCGTATTACAAAACTTTATGCTCCTGGAGAAGATTTGATTAGAATACTTTTCCAGATTATTTATGCTCCAGGAGCATTGGGTCCCTTGGTAGCCCATGGTCTGCCCGCCTACACCCCTGCGCGCCATAATTCGGGCCAGAAATCTCTTGAAGCGCTTTTGCACAGTAATGTCTGGCAGATCTTACTACAAATTGTGAGCGGACTCTACATTGAGCAAGAAGTTTACAAAAAATGCCAATTATTAATAAACGTAGCTAGATCCTGCAATTGACTTCTAATTCAGCAAAACCAGATGTCCCCAAAAATTTAATATGACACGAATGCTTATAGTACACATTAAAGGGCCGACTCAGAGATTCCTGAGAGGGCGCCCTCAATTTCCCCCAAAATAATCGGTTTTTTTGCATGTCCATAATGATTGTCCATATACTATCACTGTGGGAAAATTGCTAAGCGTAAATCGAATTCCTTCTATAGGAAAATCACAACTTTGTATAAATTCCGGACCGAATTTTTTGTTATACAAAGTATCTTATGGACGCAATTAATACACATAACTGTTTATGCCCCTGCAAAACGAAAAATCGATCATCAAAAATTTCGGAATTGTGCATTTAGGTTACTATCTTTAGCTTCTAGTTGACTATTTTCATTATTACCAAAAAAATAATATTTCGAATCTCTGAGTCAGACTTTAAAGAACGAATATTATGAATATTATTCCTGCATGTAGATTACAACATTTCAAACTGAAAATGTGCAACTCGAATTGTTCTACCTTAAAAATAAACGTTGAGTACAAGAGCAGAAGATTGTCCGTTTAAAGAACTTGACTTGTTGATCTGCCACCAATAAAGTTCGGTAAAAATAAATACACCCTCAGCTCTGCATTCAGCAATGACGACGATCAACACTCATGATTATACACTGATTAAATAGCCCTAGCGTAAGAATTCAATTGACACATGCAATCTTAATAGATTTTCAGTGAGGATGTAAGGGAAACGGAGGCCCTGACAGTGACATCAGCCTAGGTGGGAATGGGGCACATTAACAATTGCAAGCGACGCAATTCTCCCCTGAAAGTCTGACTCAGCGAATTTAGAAATATTTATTTTTTTGTGTAATAATGAAAAAAAAGTCAACTCTAAAACTAAAGATAGAGTGACCTAAAATGCACAATTCCGAAATGAGAATGAATCGATTTTTCGTTTTGATGCAGTCAACACATTTATGTTTAAGTATTTTATACGGTCCCATAGGCATACTGTGGATAACAACAATTCCGGATTCCGGAATTTTATAACAAAGTTGTGATTTTCTATATGAAAAGCTTCGATATAACTTGAGCAATTTCACACAGTGATAGCATATGGACAGCATTATGTTCATGCAAAAAACACAAATATTTTGGAATGGAGGGGCCGCCCCCTCCTCAGGAACTCTTGGTCGGCCTTTTACTATGCGACTAGATGGCTTTCTGAAGGCCTGAGAGCAATGATTTAGGGGGGCCCTGTCAGCAACTGCGACCACTGTTAACTCTTAAAACAGTCAATTCAATTCTGCCCTTTTGTACTGCAAGATCTGGCGATGACCGTGCGGATAAAATTTTTTGATGGAAGACTGATTGAATAAGACTTGAATAACTGAAATGACAAAACTTTCAATAAACTGGAATGTAAACCAAACGAAAGAGTGTAATCAGCTTTGTACAGAACCAAACCTCAGCCACGCACGGAGTGGTAACGCCCCAGTTTACATTTACTTGAAAGACTAAGGCAACTTGAAAGCGAACCAATGTTTAAAGTATTGACAGCCATTCAGCACGACTTTCACACACGATTGCTTGTAGATCAACTTTACATGGACATGATGGTCGAAAGCTGTTTGTTTATATATGTGAATACGAAAATTAAGGGGGGGGGGTACTGGGGTCTGACGCAGTGAACTCGAATGTTTTTTTAATTTTCCAAATAGTGGCATATACATGTATATATCTATTGTAACCCCTGTCACAAAGTTTTAAAATCCATGAAAATTTTGGCTCGGTTGCCATGGTACCACGTAAGGCCTCTAAATGGCTAAACACTAGAACGAATGGAACTAAAGAACCAAACATGCTACTGGGACGACAACCTTGGGTGATGCAGATTGCCGGCGGTAAATACGCAGTGAACCATGAAGGCCGGAATTTTTAATACCGTTGCCATGGCAACGGTAATCGACATCGCAATATCATGGCGTAATGTGATGTGGAAACACAATTTTGAAAATCGGGCTTCATTGGTCAATCGGCCTGTATTTGCGTATTTGTGTGCCAAATTTCATGTTCATAGCTGTAGCGTTCTCTATTTACGTTCGTTCTCGTTTTGGGTGTTGCGTATTTTAACGAAATGATTTTGGCCTCGAAACATTTAGACAAAAAATTGAGGGCGCTTTTGATGTGAAATATGGAATAATGTTTTAATTTTTCACATTTTAATACTGAATTATATCACAATTAATTATGAAGAATCATCGACATAGGTGCATCCATTGTCCTGTTATTAATTTTTTAAATAATTTTGTATTTTTGTTATTTTGTGAGTTTATAATAAAATCATAAAATCAACCTACCCGGTGAACATTTATTCTTTAAATTATGAAAGGGATAATATGAGAAATTTTTTTTACTTTTCAAAATTTTTAGCCAAAATAATTGTGTTAATAGTTCATAAATAATATCTTTAAAATATCTTAATATAACCCCTGAAATTTTTTTCACATGATAAAAATATAGGAGATGAATGGCATTTTTGGCAATTTTGCGTACACTACTTTACTTTGGAATCAGCTATATCTCGGAACCGAATGTCAGATTGCAATCGAATAAAAAGCAATTTTTGTAGATTCCAATCTACACATCTAGCCATTGCATTATCTCCATTTTCCTTTCTGGAGTAGGACAATTTTTATCATATTCAGACCCCATACCCCCCTTATCAGTAGGCCTATTTTATTAAATTTACAAAATTAATATAATTTTTTTTCAGGTGGAATTCAGTAGCATGTGAAATGACTAATAAGCCCAACGTAAAGGAATTATGGTTTAAGTTGAGAAGCAATCCCGTTATGAATAAGAGCGCCCGGCAATTATTTACAAGGCCCAGCATAAAGCAATTTACGCCCTAATAAAGCCCAGCAACAAAGAAAAACTAATAAGTAATCAACAGACTGCCAGAAACAACATAATGAAAAAATAAAATGACAACCGAAACTTAAAAAATTCAATCAACCAACATACAGAGTGAAAGAACTTGATATGAGAAATGAAAAGACGAGGAATTGAATTGAAAGGGAGCCAACATGCATGCCTTTCCTAACCTTATATGATAGCTTCTCAACCATCCACTATGAATTTCATACTGGCACTGTTACGCGTACTGTTTCTGTTCATGATGTGACAACACTGATATTACCACTGCACAACCCACATTAATAAAATACTTTGGAATC
>JAMKCH010079006.1:0-61329 GCA_023653785.1 Ophioderma brevispina | reverse complement strand
TAACGAGATGAATAGTTTGGTGTCACGTGTCAGGTACCAGGTCACGTGTCCGGTATCAGATATCATTTTGCTCTTCTGGGGCGACCGATATATATAAATTCCGACTATGTTAAATCAAGGTCTGGACATGACCCTCTCTTCCAATTTCTATATTTTTTTCCAAAAGACACCGTGTATTATGTCTAAACCGTACAAAATTTACCTTTTCCCTACTGATTTAAAACCGACGTACGATTACGATAATCGGTTGCTTTTTCCAATGTAGGTACGTACGTCCTTTTTTACCTGAATGGTCCCCCGAAGCAAAATAATAACATTTTTATTTTTTTCACTTTTCATCAATCTTTTTATTTTTTCCAAAATTGGCTGTTATTCCCATAATAAAATTCATTTTTAAGATTCAACATCTGTATATTGTTCTTTAATAATTACTTTCAATTGTCCCCCGCATGAATGTGAAAAAGATGGGTCCATAATTCTACAAACTGAAAACAAAGTCCCGGCTAAATACCCTTACCGTGGACCGAATGAGCAGACGGATCCCCGTGTAGTTTTAGCGCTACAGCACTTGCGCGCGGCTGCGGGTTTGCTCCAGTGTACTTATATATAGTCGTTGACGGACCGAAGTTTTAATCTGAAACGCGTTTAAATTGAATAGAATGTAGTTAAGCAATAAGTTACGGATTTTAATTCTGCACAAAGTTGTTAGGTCAAAGCTTGCCCAGCACATTCGTCATGATGTTTGTTTGTCTTTCTTCCTTTTCGAATAAATATGCCAAATTGGTCAAAGTTAATTGACAGCACTATAAGCTCTGAGCTTTATTTATTTGTGGATGAGGAAAGTATTTTGTGTTTACGTCATTAACAATACTTCTTCTAAATCGTTAACCCTGAATCTCTTCACCGCGAGAATATAACAATGGTACTTCAATCCCAGATGAAAAGGAATCTGAAGTGTTTTTCTATACCACATCCTTGGCGGAATTGAATTATCTTTACTCCATTGTTTGCTGAAGTCTAGTGTATCTATTGTTCACTGATACTGGGGGAAATAAATTGAGTGACATTTTATTCATTTTAAAGAAAATGTGCCAGTTTTATTTGCGGGAACAGACGGTTTTATATGATTTTAATAATTTTGAATTATGAATTTACACTTGGTTTCCCCTTACCCTCGATGGGGACAACAAAACAACAGCAGAGAGACATGTCCCAATATTCTATTATTTATAAGCGCCTTTCACAATTCCAAGCGCTTTACATTTATTCCGCCGCCACTAGAATATGTCAACTGCCTTACAAATGCCCAAGCATACTCATACCCCTTTGGGTGGCCCTCCATTGACAATATCTAACAGCTCCCCATTTTGCACCTGGTTTGGAGAGAGGAGAAATCGAGGTAAAGTGCCTTTCTCAAGGCCAACAGGAGACTCGAACTCTGCACGGACCACCTGTGCCCTCTTAAAACCTTATCCATTAATGTTGACCTATTGTGCATAAATATTAAAGTATACATCGTCGGTTGAATGCAAGTAAACGTATTGCATTTTTGTGCGGCTTCTATAGCTGGTGTGTCCATAATTATAGCAGGTAATAGAATAGGAAATGTATTTGTAATGAATAAATGAAATAATATCTCCTAGATAAACGTAATTAAGTTACTGTCGATTTTCCCTATTCACTGTGCACACAGTGCATTCAATGGCCCATGACCTGTCACGCGTACTCTGTGCTTAACGCATAGGACATGAGAAAACTCACGTCGTTGCGAGAAAAGTGCTCAAGGGATTTTCTTGGTAGAAGCGCTAATTGTAGAATATATCATAATAAACATATTGGAATTTTATTATGAGAGAACATTAAGAAAAGTCCGAAATGGTTAATTTATAAAGAGTGGTATTTTGGTAGGGTATAATGCTAACTCTATGGCAAAATCACAAGTGATTGCTGGCAGATTCAAGAGGCGCATGGACAAACGGTTAGACCTATACTCTTCGTATAAGCTGACAACCAAGATAATCTTCTTTTCTATATTAGTTGTGTATTTGGTTGACATATGATGCTGGGAAGATCCGCAACGCCCATTTCTAACAAGGCTTCCATTCCAACATGTGTAAAAACAGGCCGACTCGCCAATGTTCATGCACACAGTGTTTGGGTAATCGCTCATCCATAGCATGTCATTGATCAGTGAATGGATGGTGCCCTGTGAAGTGGGAATCATTTACATAAGTCAAACTTATGAATTGATTCAATGTCACAATGAGTTGGTTGGGTGGGCAAAAGGTCGACGACCGTTTAAAGGGACACTAAGGCACTATGGATTTATAAAGAAGAAAGTATGCGAAATCAGTATTTTCCTGTTAATGCAAGACCACTTGCATCTAACATCTCTGTCCATTTCCAGTGCAAGACCAAAGTAAGTGCTACACTTACGGGGGTTTTGGGGGTTTTTTGCACTTGAAGTGGGGCAAAATGTTAAAGGTGCTTGTGCGATTCCTGTCTATTGATACACGAGCCTGGTATTATACATACACCCCATCAAGTATCGTGGGAAAACACTTGCGGTTTTGAAGTAAAAAATAATGCGCACTGTAAAGGCCCCATTCAATACTGTACTAATACTTGATGGTTAACCATAAATGAGGCGGGGGGGTGGGTATGAAGATTGAAATGACTCCTCCATGAAGTGGATTTGATTTTGGGGCTCAAATTTTCAGGACGACAATGCGAAAAAAATACGACCTTCATTGATATCAAAAATCTATACTACTTCGGATAAATCAAAGAACGATCGGAACACGCACATTAATGGCAAAGACGAAGTGCCACTTACATTGGTCTTTTGCCCTGAACAAAAAAAACAATGACGCAAAACAAACGTAGGTAGTGCTTACGTTGATCTTGCATTAAATGGAAAATGAATTGCTACATATTCTTTGATAATTAAAATTGTTTTAATACTAAATAGTTTAAAACATAGTTTAAATGTGCAAAATCCACCAATATCAATGTTGTGAAAAATGCACTTACGTGGTCTTGATTCAGCGGACGATATTATTCAATTGTGCACATTGTGTAGTTCGTGTACTGTTAAAAGCTGTCTCATTCTTTGTTTTCACTAAAGTTATTAACAATTTCGTGAAGACGTACAAGTAAGCACCAATCGATACAAGGAATTATTTCTCACATTTTTATTTGATCTATTCAAAGAAATTTTAGTCCAGATCCCATTTTGGTTTCCTTAATTATCAGAAGTTTTGATAGTGACATCTTACCTGTTTTTTATTTAATTATCGACTCTGTTTTTCTCTTGTATAAGTCTTTTTCGCGGATTAACTCCGGTCTTTTTGTAGAGGGAATCCTAAAAGGTCGGCATATGAGCTTAGTGATGAGGCACAACAAAAATCTTAATTCCGGAATGGTCTTCAACTGTTGAATAAATTCGCAATTAAAACGGCAATTGTAAGTGCGTGTTTGGAATTGGCAAAATAACCATTTCATTAAATTTTCAAAGAAAAAGATTGAGTGATGATTGAGCGCTTCACAGCACTCTCATAACTCTCCTGTTTTTATCTGTATATGAACTGTTTTAACTTGTAACTACTTATGATTTTATAACCAGTTGTGTTTTATGGCTCTAGCATCTGCTGGGACAATTTGGTGTGATATCTTGATGATTTTGTGAGTTTTTTATGACTTTTATCAACATTTCCCACTTTCTCATTTGTGATTCATTGGCTGATATACATACTGTAGGATATTGTAATACAGTGGTAAGCTATAATCATCTGGCCTCACTGACATGCAAACCAGTAAGCCTCTTCAAGGACACTGTTGTGTATACTTCAGGGTCCACCTGTAACAATTAAACCAATGGACTATGGCAGTGGGTCATATTTTCATCGTGTTGATGGCTTGTACCTGTGTGTGGTTTCAATGGCAAACCATCTCTCCCATCATAACTGTAGCAGAATAACAAGCAAGCCAGCAATTTCCCATCTGGTAACTGAGGGTCATTTGTTGGGCAGAGATATCTTTATATTCGAAATCGAGTGCTTAGGTACGATGGACCGCCTCCTCCTGCGGGCGATTTTTTGTAAACCCAAATCCAGGCCCAGATGAGGGGTACAGGAGATGGCAAGGACTACATCGTAATTTCGGGAAATAATTCACCAAATAACATACAGTCGTGACGACTGAGCGTGATATGGTCCTTATTCATATGACCCACTGATATCTGGCTGAAACTGAAAAAGAACTTAAACTCAATCGAAATCGTCCTACCCGCAGGAAGAACGTCCTAGAGTCAATTATATACGCATATATAGATCCCTGTCATTCTGATGGTTAAAAGTGGAGCATAAATTCAACTAGCTCAAGAATTGAACCAAAACATGAACTATGCCCTGGAAGAGTGGGAATAGATTCATGTGAAACTATGCCGGGAACACTCTTCCCAGCGTAAAGGACTGTCGTACGAACTATTCATCCGTATATGAGTGTACATATATAAGCTGGTGTAAGAGATGAAATAAGCAGCCCCTGATAGTATTTTGTTTACTCATACTGTGAAATGGCTGAATCGCAATATCAGACCATCAGTATCATGCTTTGAGCTGTTTGTGATGAAGATCTGAAAGGAATCAGAGGTGCAGCCAAAGGGGCTTATACCAAAACGGCAGGTAAAGTACACGTGAAGGTATTCGAGGATCGATTAATTGACATCGATGCCACGGCCATCTGCCCAGGCCATGTAAAAACTGCCGAATTCGGAAGCTGCGATCATCATCATCGAGTCAATGAAAGCGGAAAATTTTACGCATCTTGCCGACAAAAAAAATGGCAAGAGTCGATTACGGCGATCAGTTTTGGACTCCAACATCACTTCCTCAACACAAGAAAGGTTGATTATTAATTCTTCAAAGTTGTGCCCCTAAGTTTACACAAAATTGTTAAACATGCATGGCATGCATGCCATGCCCATGCCATGGCCTTAACATGGCGATCCTGCGAGGGGCCCCAGTGATAGGATCGCCACAGGCGATTCTGTATTTGGGGGTCCCTCAACAAATAGGGTTAAATACTTGAACATCGAGGTTAATCTTTAGCATTAACGTCAAATAGTCCCCTTAGTGTGTTTTGGATCCAAATCATCTCACTACAAAGCTTAATTTTGTTCAGAAAAAAAAAAAAATGTACCTGCTTGGGGCACTTTCAACGCGAAAAATCGGCATGATATAGGCCTGTATAGCATTCTGGCTTAGAATGTTCTTTTTAACCAATCAGGATGACAAGAATCTATATATCGGTATGTAAAACAAATATTGACTGCTTTGTGATTCGGAGAATGGTTGAAAAAACTAAAGGCCCTCGGTGATTCGTCGAAACCATACTATGCCCCATCGGCCGGCGTAGTATGGTTTCGAGATCACCTTGGGCCTATAGTTTCAACCATTGCCCCCGCGCCAGCAGTCCAATATTTGTATAATATCATATTCCGGTTATTCATACCCCAAATTACCGCAGACTCAAATATTACGATCATAACCTGCATCCCATAGATCACACTAACTTGATTCAAATCAAATTGACTGTGTAAAAAAAATCTAAGAATTCACTGTGTTGGAATGCTCAATATGTTGGTAATAAAACTTCAAACTATCATGAATACTTAGTAGACAAAGTGTTGATGTTTTAGTTATCACAGAAAAAGTGGCTTGCTGAAGAAGGACCCTGTTATTATTGGGGGAATGTAACCCCTCAGGTTATCCTTTTGAATGTTCCAAGGCCAGGCGATAAGCATGGCGGAATAGCCGTCATTAGCAAGTCCAGCTTAAAACTTTGCATTGCCACTATTGGTTTTACTCCTGTTTCCTTTGAACATGTTTCTGTGTGTGACAATTCAAAGACATTCCGTGTTATTGCAATCTATCGCCTCTGGCCCACTAGGGAGAAATTGGTTTACCTTCCCTCAATTTATGAAGAGTTATGAAGTCCTTGGGGTGTGTTACTCCTGGTAAACCCCTTCTAATGGGTGATAGAAATGTTCATGTGAATAAACCAACTAAATATGTCACCCAGGTTATTCGAAATAACTGTTGGAACATGGTTTGAAAGCAAACGTTAATGGGTTGCCAAACACATAAAATGGTCAACACATGTGGCATACTCTTGAATCATGTATATGTCGTCGGAGGATAATTTCTTTGCGCCAGGCTTCCGCATTCGTGTCCCCATTTAGATTATGGATCGGACCATCAATGATCCAAGTAAAATCAATAGGTTAAAACCTCGTCCTGAGAGGAGGATTGTCACTTCTAGGTCATATAAAGACCTTGGAATGTCATTTTTAAATCTATCTTGACAAGGCAATTCAATGTATTCTTTCTACGGATGATCCTAACAGGCAGGCAGAACTGGTAAAAGCTCTATTCGTGGGGTTCTGGATAGTCACTGTCCTGAGAAAAAGCGCTCTCATAAGCTCATCAGAAACCCCTAAATGGTATTCGGATGATGTTAGAGATTGCACGACGCGAACGGCAGGCGGCTCGAGCGCACGGCATATGGAGAAAACTCAATCGAGTGTTGATCGTGATAATTTTCTTCATCAAAACATTAAGGTTAACAGATTGATTTGATGAGCGTAAGACAAGTTATTTGAACGGACACTTTAAACTAACCAGTGTCTTAACTTACTTTTAAATCATTGTTCATAAATTACCAGCATGTGTACTACCAATTTTGCACTCAGTAATCAATTTGCAAATACTTCAATGATTAAAGTGTCAAACATCAGAGTGGAGCTGATGATTAGGAGTAAGTATTATGAGCGTGATGTTGGAACCAAATTACATCAAGGTTGTTATTTTCCAGATGATTCCTCAGCTAGCGATGTAAACTAGCGATATGTCTGCGAGGAATTTGGTGTAGTGAAGGCAGTGGGTGAGTGGTGGTAACATGTTCAAGAGATTGAATTGTTTTTCATCTGTTCAAGAGGAGGAGGTTAGAAAAAATCATCTCTTAAAATCCTAACAAAACCAGTCCTCGGATCCCTCCCAACATGGTTATTGAAACCTTGTACAGAAACTCTGGTGCTGGTTATCCATCAATTATCAACAAACTCTTAGGGCCGGCACATTTCCTTTGATTCTTCGCCAAGCTGTTGTCTTCTCCCATTGATTAAGAAGCTACTTTAAATCCGGATTTATTTAAATTACCGTCCGGTGTCTTCTAATCTTCCTTACGTTAGTAAAATAATTGAATACCCAGCAATTTCTTCGCTTTAATAGGCATTTCAAAATAATCTTCAGAAATTATTTATTCTGCTTATAAGCTTCTAATAGCAATGACAACAGCTTTCTTAGAGTGAAAAAACGTAATAAATGAACGTGGACAATGGAGAGCAGTTTTGCTCGTTCTTTTGGACCTTTCCTCTGCATTTGACAAGATAGATGAAACATTCTCACGAAGGAATGCGAATGCAGAGGAACTTTGGTATCACTGGTTCTGCAAGAGACTTGGTGGGCGAGCACCCCAGTGATCGTTATAAAAAATCGAGTTGGATCTTGGTGAAATTCTAATGAACAAACATTGCGTATGTTGGTCCCCAGGGATCAGTCGCAAAAGGTCCACCAATTTTTACCGCATATTCACAACCGTAAATGATATCATCAAACGTTTTCAGGTTGCATCATCAAGATATGCAGTGCCGTGATACGCAACTTTATATTGGGTTTGCCCCTCATCGAGGGAGGCTATAGGTGCTGCTAAACTTAGACTTTCCAACTGCATTGCTGAAATAGATCATGGATGCTTGCTGATAAGTTAAAGCTTAATGACTTCTTAAGGACGAGTTATTCCTGGTTAGCTCCCAGGCATTCAAATGCTATATCTGGCCTCAGTTTAAAAATCGTGGGGATCTGTGATAACTCTGTTCTCTATTAAAAAATGTGGGTATGGTATTATGTTTGATAGTCAATTAACTATGAAAGACAATGTTAGCTCCTTATGCAAAAGTGTAAGTTCCATCTGCGTAATCTTAAGAGAATCCGTCGTTATATTGACCGTTCTACTTGTGCAAATGCTAGTGAGATTCATGATCCTTCTCGACGGGACTATGGTAATTTCTTTGCTAGCGGGTTGTATCCCTCTCTGATGTGAGCAGCGTCTTCAGAAAACTACCAAATCGCGCAGACGCGTGCTTAATATACCAGGTCGGGACGTAATAGTGCATCACCGCTTCTTCGCGGAAGTGCATGGTTTACCTGTCCAGCAGAGAATTGAGTTTAAAATCTTGTGCATGTGTTACAATTGTTACCATGGGTTGTCACCAATTTACTTGAAAAATCTAATTCCATAGATTATAGTGTGGCCGGTCCTGGGCGTAGATCTACCCACGGGACCAAAAACCCCACCTCGTCTTGCCATTCCAAGACGCGCAAATCTGTTGGTGACGGTCATTTAATGTTCTTGGTCCTAGATTATGGAACAATCTTCCAAAAAATATTCGTAATATCCCCAAATGTAACATGTTTTTTTAAGAAGGTTTTTTAAAAAACATTACCTTTTCCCTAAGGATTACTATTTTTAATAATTTGTTAATAATTAATTTGTGTTTTATTTGTAATATTATCATGTATATTTATTTATGTGCCTTGTTTAATTGTATGTTTCTTATGAACAGCGGCTTTTGGTCTTACTTTGGATAATGCGCTTATAAATCCGTAGTTATTTTTTTTATTATTATAATATCTAAGTCCTGTGCCAATAGCAAATCGCAGAGCAGAACTAACTTGTAAGTATGATGTTGGTCAAATTAGCGGGAGATTACGTGATATCCTTAAAAACTAGTAACCTTTAAAAATCTGCCGCTAACTAAGGGTACTATTTCCTTTATGGGTTAGAAAATGGTTGCGTCAGAAAACGTTGAGTCACCTTAGGAACACACCCTTTCAACCCTTATATTTGTTTCGGTCTTAAAATTTATCTCATTCTGTTTTTCACTCTGGACTCCTAGCTGACAGAGGAGAGAAACCACAAATTAATTAAATCTTTACAAACACAATAGTAAGGAGAGAGAGTTAAGTGACAGTTACAGTTGAGTCTTATAGACAATATTTTGCTGATAATGATAGATTAGGATGTGTAGATAAGAATCTGCTGGGTGCCACTGGGGCATCCTGGGCGTTTTGAGAAATTCCAAGATGGCGGCGCCATAAATGCTAGTATCTCTTCAACCCTTATTTTCAAACTATGGAGTGACTAGATGACTATAGGATTCAATGAACAAATATATGGCCATCTTGTAACATTAAGGTCATACTGTCAAATTAAAAATGGAAAGCCAAATCTAATAATTTTAAAATATGTCCTATAACAGCAAAATACCTGCGATTAAAATATGCAAATTGAAGTACTGCGGCGTGTGGTCCAGTGGATAGATAATTCGGCTCGTGATACGAAGGGTTGTGGGTTCGAGTCCCACTGTTGCCAACGCGTTGTGTCCTTGGGCAAGACACTTTATCTCGATTGCCTCTCTCCACCCAGGTGCAAAGGGAGACCTGCTAGGGATATTGTCCATTGAGCGCCGCCCAAAGGTATGAGTATGATACACGTGAAAAGCGCTATATAAATGCTGCAATTATTATTATATATTATTATTATTATATATTATTATATTACTTAGGTTATGTTGTTTGACACAATAAATGTATTTCTGATACTTTTAAAATTGTAACATGACGTGAATCAATATGGCAGCCTAAAACGTGATTATCTTCAAAAATGCTTGACACAAATTTATAAGTATTACAGCATTCAAATCGAAATCAATGTGTCAATGACATTAGAAACGTTACCTTTGATCCTCACTAATGTACAACATACATTTCAATTTGTTTGCGCCAAAATAAAATCTAACAAATCTAATATGGTGCAAAGGTGTCAAAATACCATAGTAATAGGAATTACATTTTTTCACATATATTGCACCCAATTATATATTTGAAAAAAAACACATTTTTATTATCGGGATTACCTGGGATCACTTGGTTATAATCATAGGTACTTTCTAATTGTTATCATTTGACAACAATCATTTTTTTATACTTGAAGGTACATATTTAGGACATTTGTGTCAAGTCATTTTTTTTAAGAGATTCACGTTTTGGCTGCCATATTGATTGAGGTCATGTTACAATTTTTTAAAAGTAGCAGAAATACATTTATTGTGTCTAACACATAATCTATACGTGCTTCATGTTTATTTTTTATTGCAGGTATGTGCTGTTATAGGGCATATTTTAAATTATTAGATTTGTCGCCATTTTGAAATATGAAGTATGACGCAATGTACAAGTGCCATGGCACTTTGTTCGTTGGTCCCTATAGTTCGTTATACTCCGCATTTGTGATAATATAGGGTCGAACCGATAATTATCATCTATGACAACACTATCTGGATTTCTCAAAACACCCAAAGTTGCCAAGGTGGCACCCGGCAGATTCTAATTCGACACACCCTTATCTAACACGTTCCTCAGCAAAAAAATTGTGTATAGACTCAACTTTACGGTCAGCCATAAACTTGGACCATATCTCTCCGACTACACTTTCCATGCTCATGAACGCTAGGAATTTCACAAAAAAAAATCTACTCACCTCCTGACGCATGCATATCCCTGTATATATCTGTTTCCGGTATCCGACCCATGAGGGTGCAAGTACGGGCTTTGCGACCTAACCACAATTGTAATCAGAGCAAGTATCACTCCGAGAAGTAGGAGGCCAAAGATCCACTCCAAACAAAAACACGAGTGAAAACGTGACGGGTCCACATGAAGCTGAAGATAGAACCAAAAAAGGGTTTAACATGTACTACCGTTCTCCATAATCGTATGTTTGTTTTAAACAAAACAAAAGGGGAACCATAAATGAGAGTTTGGATAACTTGTAAAATGAAGGAGAAACATAGCACTCATCCCCAAATCAATAATGTCAAAATATTATAAATAAGGCAACTCCATTAATTCGTTTTTTTCGATACTGATTTTGTTTTGTACACTTGGAGTTCGAATTTAATGAACTACAATTTCCACCAAGCTGTTTAGCTTTAAATGATCTACACGTCTTGTATAACGATGTTTGTTTTCATTAGCCTGGCGGTGCAGGGAATTTTTTTATCAAGCCTGCTTCAATTTTCAGGCTTTTTTTCTTAAGACCCCTATCAGTTATTTTTTCCAATTCAAAAGGAGATTTTGGTCTCTAATTGCGAAAGCGTTAGGTCATATCAACAACCATCTATAACTCTTCCTTGTGAAAACACTCAATAAGCATTTTAAAGTGGTTCATGAAGATGGAATCTACGTCTGTTTCTTGACCTAAAAAAGTCGGATTCCGACTTTTATTAGTAAGCTAAGCTTAAAAATAATAATATTCTTGACAAATACGGCGTTTTACGCTTAGCCACTTACCAGAGGTTATTTACTCCCACAATTCCCAAACAACAGTGCAAAAAAATGGACTTTGGTGAAAAAATAGGGGGCGCGATTTGTTACATCTTTAAAAAATCGCTGATATTGGCTTTAAAAGGGAAATCTGCAACATTTTTCATAAGAACAAAGAGGAGAGAGAAAATTGGTATTGTCCGTATAGTACCTGTTTGTGTACCTCTCACCGGGGACCCCGTAGGGTGGTTTTTAACAAGCTAAAAAAAAACTTCCGTTAGTGCCCAAGGGGGGGGGGGGGGGTTCCTAGGGACCCAACCCAGATAACCACTTTCCCATGGGAGTTTGATCATGACATAACACAGTAAATTGGGGGTCACGTAAGAACCACATTACCACAATAAAAAATTGGAATTCCTAACTTTGACCTATGACCTATGGCCCACTTGATATTGTCACTCTCCGAAAGAAGATGTTCGCAATTTCCATCCTCAGCAACTCCAATATAAGCTTTTAAACCAAAAAATTGTCATTAGTATCTTCTATCTGATAGGAATAACAATTTAAATAATCATTGCAAAATATAGCCAAATTTATACCATCCTGTATGTTTCTCAGAAACTTCAAAATCACCTTATTTTTCCCATAGACTTAAACAGTTAAGAGCACGTCATGACAAAATTAAAATTGATCTACAGGCATATTAAAAGGTTATTTGATTTAAGTTTATTATTTATTAAGTAATGCCTTCTAAGGATAGATCTAAGCAAATAAATCCCAAGATTTAATTCTTTAATTTTTTAATTAATAAAATATCTTGTTTTTTTCACTTCCGTCAGTGCCCAAGGGGGGGTTCCTAGGGACCCAACCTAATATTCTAATGAAGCCGTGGGCGGATTGAAATTTTTTTAGTATAGGAGAAGGTATCATAAATAAATCAGACAATTAGCAAAAAACTCCTTGAAAAATTTGATTGCGTAACCGAAGAAAATCGCAAAAAAATCAAATTGTGGGGTACTATGGAACCCCCCCCCCCCCCTTGGGCACTTAAGTGTTAAGTAAGTTAAAGCAAATAAAGGCTGATGTCACGGTAGTATCATTTGTGGGAGAATAATGTGTCCGAATAATGGACGAGGTGCAGCCGAAGCTATTATTACACAGTCGAGGAACTCGACTGTGTTTTTCTTCTGTACGGTTTCTTTCTTTCTTCTTCTTTCTTCTTCTTTCTTACACAGTCGAGGAACTCGACTGTGTTTTTCTTCTGTACGGTTTCTTTCTTCTTCTTTCTTCTTCTTTCTTCTTTTTGTCAACATGCTAATATATCAGACAGGGAACATCCCCTATTGGACCCAAAAACTGGCACCAGACAAGTAGCATATACAGGCAAACTTTGAACATTACCCGATTGGTGTCAAAGGTCACGAAAAGGGTCACGGGGTCAACAACGTTAACCATGAAAACATCTTAGAATTAGCTCAAATCTCAAAACTATGCTGTCATCTTGTAGGCCTTGATCAACACTACAAAAAAAAGGTCAATTATGACTTTGTCATATGACACACATGTATTTAGAGGGTCAAGGTCCAATACATCAAATTACGTTAAACTTCAAGCACTGCTCCTTTTACAGATTACATATCGTATGATCACGTGACGTATGTTATGTGGTTGCAGCTTGACATCCCCTAAGAAGTTACTTAATGACATTTTGATCAAAGGTAATCTGGGATCAATTTGGCCCAAATGCCTAAACTAAGACCAAAAATCAAACCAGGTCAAAATTTGGATTCTTGGCGCCAGGGTTCGATAAAAGTGAGCACAGTAACAAAATCCCGCCCCCGCGAAAAGTGCAAACACGGCTATAGTTCCCTATAAAACTAGAATTTTGAGCGTAATTTGTGTCGTTTTGTGGCGGATATTTGCCCTAGTGATTTGCTTTTGGTATCATCTGTGCGTATTCTTTCATATTAACTTGTATTTAAAAATGGACGAGAAGAAAGCGTCTGGCGGTATGATACGCGACATGTGAACCGCCGTGATGAAACACCATAGAATCTAGAAACATTGTTCTGGCTATTAATAGAGTGCTACGTGGGCCCAGTACAAAATGGTCGCCTATTGAAACACGTGCTTTATGCGTCTCTTGTATTTGTCATATCGTTGCCCCTGCCGTACCTAGAGCAATGAAAGTTTTGCAGGAGAGAATTGTGAATTCATGATCTTTAAATATCTCCTTTTGAACCCACATTGTAATGTCTCGCCACATGTATGACAGAAAAATGACAGTATATTTATTGCCAGTCTTAACACCATAGAATCTATGTACAATTGTACTGGGGTATTTATATAGAGTGCTAATTTCAGTAGTGCAGTACGCCCAAAGGGTTTGGGTGGAAAAAATGCCAAATAAATCCGACCTTCCCCCCCCCCCCGAAAGACCTAATGAAAATTTGATCAAAGGTTATTTGGGGTTCACAGGAGTCCAGAACATGATTTTCATACGTAAAAATGCTTCTTCTACAAGTTCAGGTCTGGAGTGCTCTCGACTGTGTTCAGAATTTAGGACAGATCAGTTTGTATTTTTTCCGCCCGATGATGCATTATGAGCCCATTGATGGTAATGCAAAGCCTTTCGACTCTATTTATTATTTATAGGAAAATGCATTCGCGACCAATATTGCAGAATAATAATGGGCAGTAATTAAACTGGCCAATCAGAATTATTTCATACTTTAGGTGCCTACTGTTATAATAATTCTGGATAAATAACTAAAATATATACAGAAGCTAATTTATAGATTTGAGCGAAATTTGAAGACAGCCATATTGGCAGCCATCTTCGACCTAACGCAAGATGATACTATTAAATATATGCTTGGCAAGTGTTTACGATGCCCTTAAAACAACATTGCGGGGTTTCTTCAACCGCAATGATTATATCTAGTCAAACTGTGAATTTATTCACAACTTTGCCATTTCGGTGGAACTTTGGAGACATTTTGTCTACCATCGTAGATCTGAAGCAAGATAATGATTGCTAAGAGTTTCTGATGGCCCTTGAAAATATTTATATATTATTGGCCCATCATATTAATTATTATTTTGACCCAATATGCCGCTTTTTTGAATAATTTGCAATTTTGGACGCCATGTTGAATATTGCTGGAATGCTGATTTGTCATTGTTTTTAACATCTTTAACGATTAATTTGTTTGCGTCGTTGTCTATTTCAAATTTGACACCATCATTTTTTTTGGCTCAATCATATCATAATGATATAGCGTAGAGAACGGAAAATCCCACGGGCCACATGCCTCCCCGACTAGTATTAGCGTCTTTAAATAACGACGATTTAATAGTAAGCAAGTAAGTAAGCTAAAATCGCTTTTAGTTAAATACGTTTCTGGAATATGAGCCTTTGTATTTATATATTTACTTACAAAATCAGTTAATGACATTTTCCACAGCTTTGGTAATTCAGTAAACTTACGCATCATACCACGCAGAGCAACAATAATGAAAGCGGCTAACACACACTGTAAAAGACGAAAGAATGGTCTAGAGTTTTATACATTGAAAGTTTAACGCTGCAAGTTTGAAATTATTGGAACAGCATTGATATCGATATAAGCTGACTGTGATGAAAATATACTTTTATGTACATTGGATCGACGGTTTCACGTCCCTTCCGAAGAACGAAATACTTGCATGTTTCCAGTGGCGTAACCAGAGGGGCAAGGGGCAGCTGCCCTCCTTACGGGGTATCCCCCTTGCGCCCCGTAAAATTAGCGATTTTCTGCACACGCGCCTTTACAGTGAAAACAACACAGGCCAAAACTGTACTAACAAATTTTAATACATGCTTGCCCCCTGAAAAATATATGCCCCCCCCCCTTTCCCCCTAGAAATGAAAAGCTGGTTGCGCCATTGCACGTTTTTATATCAAAATTAACATTTAAAATTTGATAAGGTCTCCCAACTCCCGTTTTGGAACGGGGGGGGGGGGGCTGCCATGGGAACTACACTCCATTAACATTGTTCTAGTAAGGATTTCTTTAATGAAATTGGTTCTAAACATGTGGGGTTAAAAGACAATAACAATTAAGCAATCAAATTAGAATTCCACAAAGTAACCTAGAAATCAGAAGCAAAAGATAATTCTCATATTTGGAACAAAGGGAACGCAAAATTAACACGGCCCCGTTTCAACAAAATATATACGGCGAATGAAAAGTTGTTCATATGTGTTCTATAAGGTCCAATCTACCTATTGAATGCAAATAATTATTGTCATTTTGTGTCATATTTTAGTAGGTTGTCTTGTCTGCCATTTAAAGGAATTCATTGACATGAATCTATCGGCACTTATAAAAAGAAATATACCTAAATAATTGGTTTCATGGTCATTGGGGTATTCCTTGCGAAGAAAACACCATATAGCTTAATTTTCGTAGCAGAAGATGAAGGAAGGAAGCCGCAATGTTTATTATTTACGCTATCGGTCTGTTATAAGTCGTGTTTAGTCTTTCACACCAATGACTGCCGATGTTTGGTGGTGAGTCAAGTTGTGACCTGTACCAAAGACTATCGCGTTAACTTTTAACACTGAAATTAAAAATACAGGCTTAAACTGTATAAATTTATCAAAAATGGCATGCATTTGTGAGTGATTTTTTTTAGAAAATAAGAATGGGATTCTTGAGAAATAGACTTTTAAAAATAAATTATGAAACTCTTCATTATACAAAGGTACTCGGTACTCGGTTTCGAATATGGCCTTGCTATGAACGTCACGTGATTACCAGCTGAGCGATCAATATTTTCCTTTGTTAATCACCATTCGCATCAACTCAAAATAAATAGTGAATAATATGACAAATATATGCTTTGCCGAGTTTAGGACTGTACTGTAAATGTAACTAAGGGTATTACTGGACATCGGTTTCCCAAGAGACTGAGGCTTGGATCTGGCACGACACCTATTCAAATTTCCATATTTTTTATGGATTGTTGGTGCTTAACGCCAACTAAAACCTTTGTTAATCACAAATGATATCTGAAATACCCCTCTTTACAATTTTCCAAATAGCTGAAGTTAAAACGTTTATTTTTTGTAATAAAATGTCCAAACGAACTTCGCTCGTATCCGTTGAGTGCTCACCTAAGTCGCAAGGATGGCTTGTGCAGACTGGCTGAGTTTCACGTGATATATTTCGCTGTTTCGCTGGCTTCTGTTTCGGGTTTTGCGTTGCGGGAGCGTTGTAATATGGACAGGGAATAAAGATGGATGCTAGATGATTGCTGTAGAGTCGTGTACATTTGTCAGAATCATTGATTTTTTTACATCTTGCGTGTAGGAATTAACTTTACAATGTTGTTTTTGACATTATCAACCTCTATTGTGTGGTCGCGGTACCTCGATGCAGAGTCGATGAAGAGATGAATGAAAAATTAGCATAATTTGTACCATTTACATGGCCCTCGCTTCATAATATTTTGTAATGTTTACTTACTTCCTGTAGTTGGTGAAGAGATGGCCAACCATAGTAAGGATGCTACAGAACCACTGTCGCAAAATACGTTGCGCAGCTATAGTAATAGAAGAAGAAGTTTAAGGTATTGTTATTTTGGATTCTTACTTTCGTCATCACTAGTTTTTGTTATAAACACTCCGTGAGTCGTTTATTTTACATAGAGTGGGTACATACAAAGTGTCATTTAAAAGATATTGAATATAAACCTGTGTTTTCCTCCCACGCCACTCCTTCTTGTCAACTAATTCCTCTTGACATCGAATTAGAGCATGGAAAACACTGGACAAAATAAGACCCTATGATTTTACACTGCCCGCCATATGCTATGAACTCCTGTTTTAAGAATGCACAGGTACAGCTAGCGTCTGTTGGCAGTTAACAATCCATGAAATCAAGCTGGTGGCCCTCTACAACATATAATTTACATAAAATTCGAATATCAGTTTCCAATTTTTGAAAAGGTGGTCTCAATCTCAAACTACTCAATACAATTACTAAATAGTGCGCCTTCGAATTCACATTTCAGATAGTTTTTACCTGATTTGGCATCCAATTCATAGTTATGTTTTCCTTTGAGAATTTGTGCCAAGATACATGCATTGCAAATCCTACGATGGTGATGGCGAAGGCCTTGCCGACTAAGGACTGAAGTCTTGACTGGCGTGTACTGTTGGGAATGGCAAACTGGAACAAAGATAAACAAATCATTGTTTATTAGAGCTAGTCCTGACTGTAGTGGAATCGAGATAACAGGTGTGGACTTGGTTTTTTTTAAACTCGGCTGGGTCCCGAACAGTGAAAGTGTGGCAACAAGCTCGTTTCAAGTTTCCCAATTTGTTAATTTTCTTCTACCATTTAAAGTCGCCAGAACTAATTTTAGAAACATCCGGTTTCTCAAGGATACTGCGCGGCGTTTTGGGGTAAGCGGGCAGCACACGTAAAGATATCCATACAAGAGGTCCAACTTTAGATGCAAGAAGGGGGTTTATTTTTATTTCAGTATGTAATTGTATTTATATTCTCCTATCATTAGCACATATTTTATGGAAAAGGTGTTTTTTTTTTTCATTGTTCGGCGATGCTAAATTTGTGTTTTTTTGGGGGGACATAAAAATCGGTTTTTGGCCTACCATTTTAAATCGGTACAACGATTTTCATGTTTCCCTGTTATATGATAATTCCTCATCAAGTATCAGAGTTTGGGTAAACATTCCATTTGACAAGTGATTTTTCTAGTATAATTACAGTATTTACCTATGCTTAAAATTATATATTACCACCGACAACCCCTTCGTTATCCCGATTAATGGCAGAGTCGATGTTTTCCTCAAATTGCCCGTATCAGAAGCCAACGTTGCCAGGATAACCTATTTCATGTAAAAAATAAATACCAAACATTTATTAATCCAGTTTATGGGTCGGGTTGGCCGATTTAAATCACGTTGATTTTAAATCATTGATTTTAAATCGCGATTAAATCAAATGATTTTTTTTTTAAACATCATGAGTGAAATCACTTTTTTTGACAACCAATCAATTGACAAATGAATTTGTTAAAACAATTTTAATACTTTAAATCAACTACTTTTATAAAAGAAAGATTTAAACCACTTTAAGCAGTCAGAATACCCTCTACATGGTTAGCAATGACACACTTTATGTTTTAAAATAATCATGATTGAAACCTTGATGGGTTGTTGGATCTAAATTAAAGAGTTCTTAGTTTTGTTTTTGTAAATGTGTATTTTTATTGGTTTTTGATTTTTTTCTAAAGTTGATATAATAATGATTAAGTATTACAACAGTACCATATTTGACCTATCATGCCCACCAACATGCTCAATAGCGTTCACTAGGATGACCTTTTTTTAAAAGTTTGGATTATCCTTGAGAAACACAATTCCTCAAAAGACTGCACAAACTCATGTAAAAGCCAACGGCCAGTTGATGTAACATTGAAATCATCCCCAATTACTGCCTGACATAGTTTTTTTAGCAGCATATTTATTTGATTTCAATGTTATAGTGTCATTGCCTGGGACTTCCAAGGCTGACATGCCCAACTTCACTGGGGATTTTCTGGAGAATAATTGCAATATAAACTGGGACTTCCCAGGGGGAATTCCAATTCTGACTTCCAGCTGGGGATTTTTCCTGTGAGAATATTGAAATATAAACTGGGACTTCTCTGAGGGAAGTTCTTATGTTTACTGGGGATTTTAATGTGAGAGTTTCTAATATCCAATATTTATTGGGGATTTCTTTCAGAAAAAAAATCAGAGAATATACCAGGCATGATTTTTGAAAGAGATTTCATTTTTTAGTTCCGAAATAAATATGTTGAATTGGGCATAATTCCAAAATACTGTCCACAACCATCTTCAGGCTAGGTTTCATGTTAATTTATTAGGACTAGTGTTATTAGGGAAAGTATATATAATGATTCGGGTTAGATTTCCATGTTTGAAAGAATTCTGGATAATTCCATATTATGAAACTTAAAAAAATCAAAAAAATCCGATTTAAATCAAAAAAATCTGATTTAAATAAAAAAAATCGCCAACCCTGTTTTATGTTTTGTTTTATTTTTTATAATTACAACAATATGCAATTATTAAGAAAAACTAAAGAAAGAAAAAAATTGACGTGTATTACAGTTGAAGGATTGAACAAGTTATAGGAAAATTTGTCGTCACTGAGCATTTGACCTACATAATATGAGGTTACATAATATGAGGTTTGTCCTGCTCAGCTTCGGTAATGAGTAAAAAATATCAAAGAAAAAAAGTATGCATTCGATTCGAAAAGGAGAGGCGAGAAGAGGATAAAAAGAGCGATTAGCGTTATGTAAATTTATAAACAATTTCACTCACTATGGGCTGATACAAATTATTTTCTGAAACAGTAGTAGTCTCATTCCCAGCACTTGGTGGGTGTCCCAACAGGCATGTATACTGCGAATACTCACCATACTCACCAGTATTCGCAGTATATGTTCCGCAGGACACCCACCAAGTACTGGAAACGAGACTAAAACATTAGTAGTTTAATTAGACTTGTAACGTATGCTATAACTGCAAAGAGGTAACTTAAAGATGAAACAAAGAAAGAGAAGTAGAAAATCTACTCACCACAAGTACTTCTGAAGGTAGTGGAAGTTTCTGTCCTTTATCACCCGCCTTCCTACACCAACCTTTTTCCGCTTGTCTATCGTTAACTTCACCGAAGAAAACAAGAATCAAGATGGATGTGATGGAGATGATGATGGCACACGTATTGGCAGTAGACAACTTAGAAAAGAACTCAATGCATGTCTGAATATTGGAAAATACAGACAAAATATTATAAATAACTAAATAATGTGATTGGGACAACAAGTGATTGAGGTAGCTGATCATGAAGTCTTTTGGCTGATTTAACAATTGGTCATGCAGGTGATGCGTACAGTACAGTCTATATAATTTGGGGATAAATTTCCATTACCTGGACTCTGTTTTGGACAGACAAAAATCGTCGACATAAGATTATAGAAATTTTACAATAGGTTTGGAGAAAGTCTGGTTTTGGGCCTGGAAATCTTTACACAAAGTTGTTCCGTGAGTCGGGCCATAGGTTCATGTCTTTCAGTCCAGGCGTGCTTTTGCGGGTTTTTTTCTAGTCCGTCGAAAAGTACCGTCACGCCCCAGTGATGTGACTAACGGGCCTGCCAGCGCGCTAGGTGGCTAAGTCTTGGGGTGCTAAGGTACTTCTGTAAGGCATTGTTTTCTAGTTGGTATAGCGCCCCATTGCTGCTGCTGCTGCTGCTGCTACTGATGATGATGATGATTAGAACACCTGGGTATATGATAGCCACGGGTTGGTACATTTACTGCACCCACTTTGCCTGATCCCAGTCGAATTCAGCAGCCTTTACGGAATAAAGTGCATGTGATACTGTGCGTTATTCCGTAAAGGCTGCTGAATTCGACTGGGAGCAGGCAAAGTGGGGTCACAAAATGTACCAACCCGATAGCCACATTATCTCGTAAACTTTACAACACCCCAATACGGACTTACCGAGGCATATGAAGTAATAATTGAAACAAACTCTCATATTTAAAGCTAAATATTTAACTGAATAAAGAGCCAATTTGATTTTCCTATGTCAAACAGTACGGATTTTTGTCGATACAGGACGCAGACATACTTGTTCGGCAGTTTCTTTTTCACACTATTCGCCAAAATCACTGACCTCTATACATACTAAAAGCCATGGGAAAGTATGTTCTTCACCGATTCACAAGGGGTAAAGCAAGTCATCCTTGGATTGACCACAACATTGTCAAACAGTCTGAAACAGATGAGAAAAAGAGACAAGCTGTATAAAGCAGCCATGAAAACCAAATCCAAACGGATGTGGGAGTGCTATAAGAAGCAACGTAACCATGTCACCTCAACCTTGCGTCAGTCTTACCATCATTATATGGATAACGTGCTTGGCCCCAGTCTTGAGACTAATCCAAAGCGGTTCTGGTCCTTCATAAGATCACAAAGGAAGGAAACGTTAGGAATACCAACACTTTGAATAGACAGCCTTGTATAGACAGTTTTCATCTGTTTTTACTGAGGAGGATTTGTCATCTATCCCAGATAAGGGTCCATCAATTTTTTCTGACATCGCTGATCTTGACATTGAACTGGAGGGTGTAATTAAACAGCTTACACAAATCAATGTCAATAAAGCCGGTGGGCCAGATGAAATACCAGCAAGAATGCTCCATGATTATGCAGTCCAGATAGCTCCTATGCTTCATTTCATATACTGCCAGTCTTATAATACTGGCACCCTTCCTGTTGACCGGAGACGGGCACATTTTACAGGTATTTATAATAAAGGTGCCAAATCATTGCCAGAGAACTATCGGCCCGTCAGCTTAACATGTATTTCATGTAAACTAATGGAACATATTGTCCTGTCTCATATATCAAAGCACCTTGCCAGGTATAACATTATTGTCGAAAACCAACACGGATTTCGAGAAAAAAGATCATGTGAAAAAAAAAAAAAAAAAAAAAAGGGGTAAAGCAAGTCATCCTTGGATTGACCACAACATTGTCAAACAGTCTGAAACAGATGAGAAAAAGGAGACAAGCTGTATAAAGCAGCCAAGAAAACCAAATCCAAACGGATGTGGGAGTGCTATAAGAAGCAACGTAACCATGTCACCTCAACCTTGTGTCAGTCTTATCATCATTATATTGATAACGTGCTTGGCCCCAGTCTTGAGACTAATCCAAAGCGGTTCTGGTCCTTCATAAGATCACAAAGGAAGGAAACGTTAGGAATACCAACACTTTGAATAGACAGCCTTGTATAGACAGTTTTCATCTGTTTTTACTGAGGAGGATTTGTCATCTATCCCAGATAAGGGTCCATCAATTTTTTCTGACATCGCTGATTTTGACATTGACCTGGAGGGTGTAATTAAACAGCTTACACAAATCAATGTCAATAAAGCCGGTGGGCCAGATGAAATACCAGCGAGGATGCTGTTGACCGCAGACGGGCACATTTTACAGGTATTTATAATAAAGGTGCCAAATCATTGCCAGAGAACTATCGGCCCGTCAGCTTAACATGTATTTCATGTAAACTAATGGAACATAATTGTCCTGTCTCATATATCAAAGCACCTTGCCATGTTTAACATTATTGTCGAAAACCAACACGGATTTCGAGAAAAAAGATCATGTGAAACACAATTATTGCAAGCAATACATGACTGGGCTGAGTTCCTAAATAGATCAGGGCAAACAGATATTCTTTTGTTGGATTTTAGTAAGGCCTTTGACAAGGTCCCACACAAGAGGCTTGCCACCAAATTACATCATTATGGCATCAGAGGCATGACACTCCAGTGGATTCAAAGTTTCTTGTCTAACAGAGAGCAGTGTGTCACTGTTAATGGTTCTTGTTCGTCGTGGGCCCAAGTTAGATCTGGGTGCCACAGGGATCAGTTTTGGGGCCGACTCTTGTTTCGTCTTATATATTAATGACATTTGCCGAATGACTGAAATCCCACCATAAGATTATTTGCAGATGAGAGTATCCTCTACCGGGAAATCAAGGAGCCCGATGATCATGACATTCTTCAAAATGATCTCAGCAAAGTTCTCAAATGGGCAGACAATGGCAATTTCATTTAACGGCCTCCAATGCCAGCATCTTTCTATAACACGCAAAAAGTCTCCATCCTTATTTGACTACAAAGTCTGTGGACAGGTTATTGAGCAGACAGATCGCCATAAGTATCTGGGAGTTACAATTGCTAGTTACTTATCATCAACATCATATAGCTAATATACGTTCCAAAGCTCTTGCTACACTTGGCATTATACGCAGAAATCTTACGGCCATGCTCCATGGATGTTAATTACCAAGCACTTGTAAGACCCCAGCTGGAATACGCTCCTGCTGCTGCTTGGAGTCCGTATACCGACTGTTGACAAAGTCCTTGAGACTGTCCACGCCAGCTTGATGGCGATTCATATGTCTTGAATTTGACAGACGTGCGAATGTCACACCATTGCTGGAAAAGCTGAATTTAGACCAATTAGCTACCAGAAGGGTGTTATGTCTCAGTGCATGATGTTTTACAAAATCCACTATGGTCTAGTCAACATCATTTTTCCATCAAACATCAAGCTGCATCCAACCAGAGGAAGATCCATTCACCATCTCCGTTATCATCCAATTTTAGCAAGTCGTAATACCTATAAATATTCTTTTTATGTCCGTACAATACCCACTTGGAATAGGCTGCCCTCGGATGCAGTAACAGCAACCATCCATCACCGCCTTCCAGACAGTGGCTCTGCCGGCATTGCCAGCCTACTGCCATCCATCAGGTCATCTAAGTCAGATGTGAGCGTTTTTACATCTGCACATTTGTGAGCATCTAGTAAACTCTCCTTGGACAAGCATTGCTTTGTTAGGAGTCAACTATTGAAGATTGAAGACATGGATCGCGGGTCTGAGTCGCCGAATGAAACAAAATGCAGGAAGTTGCTTTTTCGCCTTAGCAATATGGCGGGAAACGATGCATCCACCTGCTGGTGCACATATTCCACACAGTGTTCTATTGTTATATCAAAATTCCTTTAACTTGACAATAAAGTGAATTAGCCACATTGTGCCTGGCAAAATGCAACTTCCTGTGGTTTCAATCGACGACTATTCAACGGTGCGCCAGCCCGCTTTCCATGTGTAGAGGTCAGTGGCTAAAATCGTTTTTTGGACCGCCATTTTGAATCGGTACAACCGATTTTCATTTTTTTTCCTGTTATGTGGTCGTGTTGGTGTACCCCATCAATGACCAGAGTTTTGGTAAAAAAAAATCCATCGGCAAAGTTGTTTTCATTTTTTATTTATATTATTTATTTTGTTTTTAACACATAATGCAAAAATATATGGTTAATCAATACTTACGTACACAGGCACAATAAATCCGGTATACCTGTTGACCTTTATACCAAACAATTTGGGAAACTGTCCGGTTATAACGTTCAAAGATGCAGCAGTAATAAAACCATCAACTAAAGGTTCAGACAAGTAGATGGTTACAATGCCCAACCTAAGTATGCCCATGCCAATCTGAAAAGAAAATGCATTGTGCAATGAGTGTTTCTTAAATGGGCATTTCTTGATCCACAGCCACGTCCCCAAGTTTTCCCTAAAGAGAGTGAACCGTTACCCTTAGTGCATGTGTGCTTAATAATCACAAAGATCATGTTTTGAGTCCATCCCACAATGCACCACTTTTGGGAAATATAACTTCAATAAGCAGGTCATGTCATCCCACAAAAAATCATATAATATTCTGAATTGACTTTTCCTGACTTTCAGACATTTTAGCCCACAAAGCGTTATTAAGTTTTAGCATGATTATGAAATAACTTGTGATTTTTGAACTTCTTACACACTTTGTTATTCCCAAGGACTGACATGTGTTTAGTACAATGTAGGCACATTGCAATGCATATTAGGATTGATTCAAAACAACCTCTGATAATCACCTAATCAGCAAATTACAGCACAGTGGCATATGGAATAATGTTGTACAAGCATAAAATGCTCATAACACCAAAAGGCAAGATCAAAATCAACAAAACCTTTAGGAATATGATTTTCTCAACGACATCTAGGGAACCATAAATAAAACAGAATGTTCAAACTTGTTGAAACACTATTGAAGCAGAAGTTTTGTAAGTTCTTATTCACTCAAGAATTCTGAAGGGTGAACACTTCAGACGCCTAAAAACGCCAATGTCCAAAGGTGTCCAATGTGTTCTCAGCGACTCCGACGAAAAATGTAACTTTTTTTATTTTGACTCTGAGGCAGCAAAAATGGCATATATATTTCGATTGTAATCATTTAATTAGTTTTCTTAATGTTTTTCACATATTTTAAGGAACTGGAAGTAACAAAGGAAACGTAAAATGAACACGTGTCAGGTGTTCAAATGGTGTTACACTTTAGGCGTTCTGAACAATTTACAGTGTACTGGTTTGATAGGCTATTCATATATAGAGTTGCATGATGTATTAAACCAAAATTAGAGACATGGTATGAAAAGCTTAAAGCTACAAATATACAGAAGGTGTATTTTAATTGTAACTCAGATAGGCCATGAGGCCAAAGCGAAAAAGATGCTCGGATAAGGACCAAGGTGGCGCACCCCTGGGAAGTACATAATTCTTCTGAAATAATTTTCCTAAAATTATAGAATCAGTTCTACGTGTGTTCTCACGTGTAGTATGTGCACATTCTCGAGAAAATGAATTAAATGTCATCTCAATTTATGCACTGAATATCAGTGACTACGGGGTGTACGCCATGATTCATTGACTCAAGCAAATACTGGGGGCTATTGATAAGTAAATCCGCTCGGTATGTAGAAGACCAAAACACTTCACAGATTGCCTTTTTCAGCTGGAACTGCATAGCCATTATAATTATTCATGCAACTGAAAAGATTGCAGGTGTTATACCATCACCCCCGATTTAGATTAAGCTATTTTTCATGGCGTGGAACACAAATTACCCGTCCTCTTTCACGAATAAATAAGTTAGAGGTTCTACTGTGTGTTCAATTTTCTTTGACCCTATATTTCATCATTTTTTCGAAAGGGAAACGAAGGTGACACAGCTCATGAGAAAAAAAAACATGTTTGGCAAACTGTTACCCAACATCTTTGTGCAGAACCAAACCCGTAACTTGCCGCATAACTCCATTTCTATGCAATTTATTGCGTTCATAGCAAAATCCCGAAATCATTCTCTATATATTGAAATACCGGTGAACGCGGTGGCCAACAACTTTTAATTGCATAGAAAAGAGGGTCCATATAATTATTAATTATGTATTTTGTTGTGTGTTTGCGTGTGTTGTTTTGTTTTGTAAAGAAATCAAAATTTCTTGCATGATTTGTACTCATCTTCGTTTCCTTTTTGAATAAATGATGAAATATATGATCAAAGTTATTGAACTCCCAGCAGAAGTTTGAGTTTCATTTTCTTTCGTGAATGAGGCTGTAGCTCAATCTAAATCGGGCGTGAAAACAATTCAAAAGTTTTTAACGTCATGGACAATAACAATGGATTCGCAGTCCCATAGAATCTGAAGTCCGTTGTCCTATTCATAACGGGCGGATTTACTTCTCAAGTCGCACATTATTTGCTGTAGTTATAGACTGGTGTAACATTCCTTGGCACGATATTCCAGTAAAAAGGAGATGAATTAATTCATTTTCAAGAAAATATGCACATACTAGAAGTGGAACACTATTGATTTAGATAATTTTAGACAATTTATTTTAGAGCAAAATTATTACTGTTAGGGTGCGTCACCTTTGTAAACGCTATGAGATCTGCCCGCCAGCCTATTAGAATCTTTCCATGTCTCCTTGAATTGATATAGTTAAAAAAAAATTCTCTCGGAATTCGTTAACTTCGGAGCGTGGCTTTGGACAATTAAATGACCATCATTATTACATAATGTATTAGCTTACAAAGCCTATTCAAAGTCCTAACAAAGGTTCAAAAGGTTAAAACTCTTAAGTAATGTTTGAAATAGACAAATGTTGTTTTGAGAGCACACAAAAGTCTAATTTAAAACAAATGAAATTAACAAAAAACACTTAATATCAGGGATTGTTTCTAGAGGCATTTTGGGTCGATTTAGATACAAATCCACTATCAATAACCTACTGTCATGATGCAACTCTGCTAAATCGAGGAAAACCGCGCCGTCGGGATACCAAGATTTTACTGAGTTCCCAAAACTAAAACCAAATAAACAGACCGCATTGCAAGCAAAAGTCCCAGAACATTTGTATTTGTAGTAAATATTAAAACTTTACAATCAAATTGAGCATCGATAAGGTAATTTACTATGAAATAAAAATGGTAGGGGATTAATGCTGACCATTATTTTGAGACAGGTTGCAATCTATCCCCCCCCCCCCTACCAGGGACTGTGAAGACGATTTCATAATGAACAGTCTTGAAGAACCGAAACTTACTTGAATAATTCCTACCAGCAGACATAAAGACACAGCTACTTGAATCCTAAGTTCAGTGTCATCTTCGTTGTTTCTGATGATATCACCATCTGTTTGTTGGCTCTCTGCTTCATCAGCAACGATGATATTAATAGCATCACCAACCATGACACAGACGACGGCTCCGGTACCTTTAAACACAAGATGGGGGAAGAAATGTGCATATCATTACCAAAGCGCGCGCGATGCGTGTGTGGTGGCACCAAGATCAAAATCCTAGGGGTGGTGGTGGGGGGGGGATTTTTTTAGGACATGGTGTAGTGAAATGTTCAGGCAAAAATGGGCGAGAGGCGCGAGAAAGGTTACAATTTTAATCGGGAAATAGAAAAATATGAAATGCGCGCGAAGCGCTCGATAATTTACTATTTTAACTGTATTTGACAGTTGTCCATCACTTTCGACATGGCGGGGCTCATTTTTTTTGGGGGGGGGCACTGACAAAATTATGAACATGACGCAAAAAGCTGCAAACGTCTGGGATCCGGTGGATCATCTGGGTTTGTAATCTAGTAACGTGATCTTTTAAAGACGGTTCCCATGCCAATTTTGGTATAGCGATGGGTCGCCCTTTCAATATTTTCTCAAATTATTGGAAATTAGTCAAATTTTCTCAATCGGAAGCCAAAATTTTCTAAATTTTTTTTGGAAAATTAGTCCAATTTCATAAATCTGAAGCCAAAATATTCAAAATTTGCTTAAAATGGCAAAATTTAGAGGAAAATTTGGCAAATTTGTGTTAAATTTGGTCCACAATTTGCATCTCTGGTATAGCTATGGGTCCTTTTTTGCAATGGGTCCTACTTCCAGATTCTTGGAGGCATGTCCCTACCCAAACCAAACTTGAGACCCCCCCCCCCGTTTTTTTTTTTTTTTTTTTTTTGACAGTTGTCCATCACTTTCGACATGGCGGGGCTCATTTTTTTTGGGGGGGGGCACTGACAAAATTATGAACATGACGCAAAAAGCTGCAAACGTCTGGGATCCGGTGGATCATCTGGGTTTGTAATCTAGTAACGTGATCTTTTAAAGACGGTTCCCATGCCAATTTTGGTATAGCGATGGGTCGCCCTTTCAATATTTTCTCAAATTTATTGGAATTTTTTTGGAAAATTAGTCCAATTTCATAAATCTGAAGCCAAAATATTCAAAATTTGCTTAAAATGGCAAAATTTAGAGGAAAATTTGGCAAATTTGTGTTAAATTTGGTCCACAATTTGCATCTCTGGTATAGCTATGGGTCCTTTTTTGCAATGGGTCCTACTTCCAGATTCTTGGAGGCATGTCCCTACCCAAACCAAACTTGAGACCCCCCCCCGGGAAAAGGTTAAGCAAGTGTTCAATTTTAAAGGGTCATTGTCCGATCGCTAAAGGCCTCATCCCCAGAACCCCGGATTTTACCGGGAGTGGTCAAAATGTTGGAATCTGAAGAAAGCTACACATTTACCATGTGAAATCTTAGGGCTAAAGGATTTGGTTTGGAAGTTATGAGCGAAAATGTGCTCTATTTTGGTCGACCAATATTAATTTTATAAAGTACTCTATGGGGATTATAAAACCACTGGTTGAAAATATCCCCCTTTAAATTGGCTTGATATCGTATTGACTTACCAATGGAAATGTGTCTTGAGGTTCCAAGAATCGCGTATGTTAATACACTGAAAAATGCTGTATACAATCCGGTAACTGGGGGTAATGTAGCTAGAATTGCATATGCCATTTCTGCAAACGATTAGAAAACATAATGAATACTTTCATGAATCGAATATTGCACACGATAATGAATACAAAATCAGAAACCCTCGTAAACACACGGCAGAGACGTACATTCCAAAGGAAAAAAACCGCAGGTTCGGTTCTTAGGATGGTCCAGGATTCAATGTCGCAATCAAAATAAGTCGGGAGTAGTCGTTTCTGTTAAAATTGGCAAAAAGGCTTTTAAGGTAATTTGGGGATGCTCAATTCAAAAATCTTGTTTTCCATACTCAGTTATGAGGTTTGACCAAATATATTGGTACGGTTTATACAGGAGTCACAATTTGGAAGTGCTCAGATTGTGTTACATTGTACGTCAATAGTTTTGAACTTTTGTCATGTTCCAAGGACTTGGAATGTACTAGTATATGGTTTATTTGTCCCCCTCTAAAAATTATAGTTTGGTATCACAAAACATGTTCAAGGTCATACGGGGCAAAATTTCAAAATGGGGTCAATTTCTGCGTGTTCATAATCATTACCCCGCAAGGAGTATTCTGAGTGTCCCATGGTATGAACAGACACAATTGGGTTTTTGGTGTGACGGGCTGGGAGAGGAAATAATTTTGTTGAATAACGGATCATTCTGAAAACATTTACCCTAAGAATGACATTGAGCTTTATCAGCTTGTAGGACAATAAGCTTTATTTTAGATTTAGATAGGACAAATTATATCTTTAATCCTTTGATACGGGTTTTAACACAACTGAAACATTTCAATATTTTGACCCTCATAAGATCAGTTAAACATCCTAAGTCACTTCTTTTGTTGCCTGCGAACCATTCCTGCGAATCGTTATGGCCCATAGTTTTAAAACTCTAACAGATACAATTGCCCAGTGTGTAACAGTCAGGCCGACCTATTTTCAAGATACAAGGCCCTAAATGTGTACAAACATTGTGTTAACTGGTCTATACCACCTTACATTTGTCACACCTCATACTTTGTTGTAAAGCCAAAGTCGCTGGATACCATTTACTTTGTTTTCTTCTAAAACGCAGTAAAATGAATAGAAATGGGTTTCAGCGATAAGTTACGGATCTTGCGACCTGCTCAATGTGTGTGTGTTAGGCCAGCTTGTATAACATTCATCACTTTTGGAATAATAGAATATATGGTCAAACAAATGGGCGGTATGAGTGCCCCCATCGCCCCATATCAAGAGCACGGGCGTTTGCAAAAGTGACAGGAGGAGAGAGGAGATTTTTTTAGGATACGAATTTCTCTCAAATTTCACTACCGAGAACGTTTCGAAGGTGTATTGGACAAACAGGTGCAAAATAAAACCCGCAAACCTTTTGAACTTGCCTGCTATCGTAATCGTTCGATTCGTTCCCCATAGAAAACCGTGCTTTGACTTTCTGTCGTGCACGACAGAAACTACTAAATCATCATCTTCTACATAAAAGACGGCGATTCGGCTTATTCACTTCATGTGTGATCTAATGGTAAGCATTCCAAATAGGTAAAAAACGGGGTTCGAGAAAGAATTGGGGGCCTTGTCTGAAAATCTCCCTCAATTTCTCTTTAATAAAGGCACGGTATACGAACTTTTACCTTGAGGACTCCTCATACTGGCTGTGGTGAGACTGAAATCACGTCGCCAACGATATTCTTTCGTATCGTAGTTTGGGAGCCATTTCAAAATTGGAATCGATGGTGCACGCAAAGTGCCACGCACTTCTAGGTGTTATTTCGATTTTATTTACCTTTTGTGGCTAGTTTTTCACGCAACTGAAATGTCATTTTCGTATGTTTGTTCCCTCCTGAAAATCCATTTCGGTAGACGGGTTCGCGTTACTTGCATGTGTACGCCATATGCGCTTTCTGGAACCAGAACCTCCTTCTTGTGTTAGTAAAGACATCTTGAACGGATGAGTATGCTTTATCGAAATGTCCGCCAGTACTTGGGGAGATCTCTATGGAATCTATTCACAGTCTGCTGTCAGGAGAAAAAAAGTGGGAGAATTATCAAATTAGACTGACCTACTCATGCATTGGGGAAACTCTCCGTGATACAAATATAGCTACGCACAAGCACGTCATCGTACGCACACACACACACAATCTCACAGCCCCACCCACCCACGTAACACACACATTGCATGGATTCCAATTATGACCTCCAACGCTTGACTTTAACACCGGTAGTCTTCTTCTGTTTCATAACAAGTACGAGCATAATCAATACAAATATTTAGATGTAATCAAAAGAACTGGCCAAATGAGCTGATGCAGCCACGTCTATGTAATTGCAATGCATCGGGCAATGCATTTTGAGTTTGGGGAACAGACAGAACAAAAGCGATCAAAATCATATCACGAATTATATCCGTAGACTATCTCCAATCATGCGTTATTAACTACGTATCATGCACGCGAGTACAAAGGCAACAATTTTGTCAGATTGGTCGTTTACAGTATATTTATTCTCAGCATGCACATGCGTTATAATCCCGGTTACTAATTTTTTGTTCAATTGTGCAAACCACGGTATTGTTCACCCCAAAAATCAAAGATATAAATGCAAATTCGAACTCTATTCTATTCACAAAAATGAATGTGAATGTTAACATAATAAATCTTTACATTTTCGACTAGGGAATTCGTTACTGTTGTAGCGGGCGCCCCTTTTATTTGAGTATGTTTGGAGCCGCCACCTCCTATATGGATCTAATTAGAGCATTGGTAAGTTGCGGAGGCCAGAACTCCGCGTTCTCCACTTTTAAGGAGCACTGTATACACACCTTTAAACCTCAGGCTATACTTTATTACCATCACAACTCAATTCTATGTCCTGACACTATCTGGGACTTGTACCTGGTGGTTTTGTGAAGATATCCTACAATTGGTGCTGCGACTGTACTGGTGGTTTTGTGAAAAAAAGAACGCACGTTGCGAGTAACATGTTCATAATATCTTTCACTTAACTACAGAACCTTACCCTCCCAGTGACCATTTCTTCATAACTTGACAATATGAACCCTACATTCAGAATGTTTTACCATGTTAAAAAGTGAAATTTTGGGGCAGTCATGCCCCCCTCTAGGCATGGCCCGTCATCCGTTAATTCATCTCATGACATGTTACCATGCAGTGTATACATTACACCACATCATTTTATTATCAAGTCTAATTACCAATCTGTTCACAATCAGGCCTACAAGGCCCCCCCCCGAAAATTCCTAAGTTTTTAAATCCTGGAAATATTTGCGCAGAGCTCCCACGCTACCCGCTGGGGAGCATGTCGTGATAAGCATGATAATGGATTGGCATTATCATTCATCACTACAATTTGCATACTAGTAACTCATCTACATTAGGCCGAACAAAATTACCATAGGTTTACCTTTTATGATACATCACAATAACCGAACCGATGAAGTATTGAATTTTTGTACCCTAGGTGCCGTTTAGCTTGTGTAATTTGGGTTAAGTGACCTTCCCCGTCGCCGCGGCGGGTGTGTATTGAGCAGCTCCGTCGCCGTGAGATTGTTATGTGAGTGCAACCATTGCACCCTCCGTCTCCGTGAGAGGTATGAGTTGGCGGCCCTCGTCGCGTGATACGCCATATATTACCTGAGAACGAATATACCTAACAGAGATTCGAAGCAATTAACTAATGGATTGTTTGCAGCGTGCAGTGTCTGGTACGACATTATTATTTTAATTCAACGATTCCCCGCCTTGATTCGGAGCATAATCCTTATCCAATCCATTTCACTGAGAACCACCCAGATTTGAGTGTGGGCGGTCTATTTTGTACATCAATGATTCTCACACGGTGCGTGTATTTGTCACAACGAGCCCTTGAACACAGTTTAAGTTACTCATGCCTTTGCATAAAGCCATGGAAAACCTAAAAGTATCCAATTTTGTACACTCATTTTTCGACTATAGGTAGAATTTGCCCCAATTCAATGTAATTTAATGGACATTCTTGATATCTTCAAAATACACTGAGTTAACTAAAATGTGTATTTTTCTCTTTCCATATCAAAAATTGAAACAAATTTGACCAGTTTTATGTCTCAAACTGTTATTTTTTTTGTAACAGAATCGGATCTAATTGGACATTTTGTTTTAATTTTGACTTAAGTCATGAAAATGAGTTATGGATGACCCTGGCCAACCCATAAATTCAATGTGAGCCGTCCTAAGAACAATTATATTCCCGTTAGGTCATGAATTGAAGCACAAAGATTGAGGTAAATTGACTGATTCCAGGATACTCGCTCATAAAACATTAAGGTGCTCCCACGCTCCATCGTGCGGCCAGTCATTGCAAGCCGAGACAGACCTGGTTCGATACGGCCGACCTGTTACAATGGACTACAGCTTTGCTTCCATCTCTTTTAGGTATACTCGTCTACATTAATCTTATTTGCACTCTCCGTCGCCGTAGAGTGGGAGTGTTTTTGACTAGAAACTCTCCGTGCCGTGAGAGTGTAATATTGATTGGCTTCTCCGTCGCCGTGAGAGCAATAATTTTGTGATTGGTCACTCTCCGTCGCCGTGAGAGTGTGTATTTGATTGCCTCGGCGTCGCCGTGATAGGTAGAGTTGAGTGTCTCTCCTTCGCCGTGAGAGCCACATAGTTTAATTGCAATCTCCGTCGACGTGAGAGTGTATGAGTTGAGTGGCTCTCCGTTCGCCGTGAGAGCGCACATAGTTTGGGTTGTTTTAAATTACGAAGTTAGTATTTTAACTTTATTTGAATCGCGTATCGCGGTGATTTTGTGAGTCCTATTTGAATCGAGTATCGCGGGATATTGTTGCGTTCTATTTGAAATCGCGTTTATCGGTGATGTTCACCTACCTAATACCAGGCACCCCCAAACATCAGCGGGACAAATGTTAAAGGTGTAACGCACATGGCAATTGTTGTTAAAGACATGTTACAGTGATTTGAAAAATTTGAAAATTTGCAGGAATAGCGAAGAGGAATAGCTTCAAAGTGAAGGATTAAGTCTGTGGAATCCTCATTAGTTACCTTTTTCTGCTGTTGTAGAATTGACAGAAAAGGAAGAAACAGGCAGTGTTCCAAGATCGATTCTCCATCAATTATGTTTGTAGTAAGTGTCCGTTTCGGACAGTAATGACTTAAATCTCTGATTCTGTCCTTATTAGGTTGCCTTCTGGTTGATTCATTGCCAGGGTATGTTAGGATACCTGTACTTCTAACATACATGCAAAAAATCTGATTTTTGAGGATTTTTTTCGATTTGCTTATTTAGCAAATCATGATAGTGTCTTAATGGTACGGAAAAATACCTCCTCCCGTCTACGGCACTTTTACTTTAAAACAGGCTTTAGTAACATTCGGTCAATTCAACTAATACGAACGTCACAAACCAATGAACCATTCGGTGAGGAGGAAAGATTTATGTGGGGAAAACAAATGAAAAATAAATGTCGGATGTGGTGTGTTTATGTCTGTATATTGAGGTTTTGTTTTTTTGGTTTTGTTTGTATGAGTGATAGAATACGCGTGTCATACACACGAATACCAAGAGAGCCGCTCTCCACAGCACCTTGTGCAATTAACAATCCCCAAAAAACAGAGCACCAAACAGTCACTTCGCAAGATGGCCATTAATTCAATTACTATAAGTAACAAGCGAATACAACAATTAAATTTACCCATTTACGACTCTCATCAGACAATTATCTATCGCAAAAGGTTTAAAAATAATTACAACTCTGAAGACAGTGCTGGTGAACCGACTCTCGGTGCGCCAACAGCACGGACAGGTAAAATCGAAAGAAGTCACATCCACGGAACAGACTATAGCCTTGTCGATCATCAATTTAACTCCATCACCCCCCTACCATAACCTAATACAATGATGTGAGTACATTCCAATAGGCTATAATAGAAAACTAAAAATACTCTAAATTTCGAGATCCCCCGCACAAACTCCAAAAAATAAATCCTAAAATACGTTAAGTATAACTCAATTCCCAGCCCATAATAATCGACCAAGAGGCTATTACACAGCCTAGTCATGTGCGTGGGTGACACACTAGAATGAAACAAAAGGTGTGCCTGGATACTCAAGTTTACAAAACATAACCATTTTAAAACATCCACCAAAATAGCTGAGAATACAAAATAGTTCCATCACAAGGTAAACAGCTCTGAACCTACATTTGAGGTAACAAGAGGGGCCAACACGCAGGAAAGGACGCACAAAAAGCAGAGAAGCAGGGGGAGAAAGTTAAATGTATAAAAAGAAAAAAATAAAGACGAAAATATTCTTGGCAAGGTATGTAAAGGTAAATGACAACTTATTTTTATTAAAATAACCTTTCCTCACTTAATCTATTCTACTTCTCTGTAAATTAATGCTCTGTGAATTTTAAATTATAATTATTAAAAACAAAATAGTGCCACTAATTTAATTAATCAGGGGGGAAAGTACCTATAGTGTTACTCAGCGATTCTTAGTTAAAATGTTATTATAACAATAAAGATCCTAAAAATATATTACTCTTTATTTTATTTAAATATCAAACAATGTATGTACAAATAACACATCAGTGACGTTGTTGATGTTTACATGCCACACCCATCCCTAAACTATTCCATAACACATACACCATATACGAATAACGCGTATAGCCTGTTAAACAATTATATATAAAAAATAAATTAAAAACATTAATAACCGAATAACAAATCTGTTTAAATTCCCAGTGTTAAAGCATCACAACCAATTTCCAAATAAGGTAGCACTGTCGCGCATGGCGCACGATTCCATTTGAGGGTGACGAAGCTATTCCACGATGATGGTCAGAAGGAAAAGATGGAATTCACCAAGTGACCAGTCGTAATACTATTTATAACTCTCAAATGTTAATTTGCCCATTCTCCAAAAAATCTCCCAAATACAATTATAATTGCCATATAGGCAAAAATACGGCATATTGAAATTTCAAATTAATTCAGCAAATTCAAACAGCCTGAAGACCCCCCCCCCCTTTGCATGGACTACCGTTAGTGCCTATGCGCGTTGTATAGCACCATGAAGACAAGAACAAGCATATCTCCCATTGTACGCCACGTACGAGTAGTAACAAGATGTGCGAATATCAATACATACGTATACTAAAGCGTGTAAAATGGCGGACTGCATCTCAACTGACCATGCTGAAGACGATGGTCAACATGAAAAACTCCACCCCCGTCCCCCACCACAATCCCGCAGGTTATTACAAAGCGACAGTTATATGAAACGAATCCGAAAAGGATGCTAAAAATCCATAATGTGAGTTTTGGAAAGATTTGACAAGGCTGAAAGGCTGGATGTTGCTGCGTTTTTTTGTTGACGAATTTTGCAGGTCAGCACGACTTATGCTGAAAACGACAACTTGACATCGAACAATCATGGTAAATTCATCGATTTTCCTAACTTCGTACAATGTAGCATGGACCTCCCAAGACTTTAGTTTATGACATTTATAGGTTTCTGTGAACAAAAATGAGCCGGGCAATTTTGACACTAAATTCAAACGATAAAATATTAGGAAATTCTAAATGACAATCCTTCTTAAGTGCATGACGCCAATATTGACCATACAGATTACACACAGCACATTGTATAGGGTTTCAAAATTAAGTCCATCTAGAAGTTTTGGGAAGAAGGTTGGAAGGTTTTTTCTTGTTATTTTAAAGGGTGCTGAACAAGATTTTTTGGTGCCAAACCTCTGGGAATGTGGGGAACTCTCGCTATAGGGCGTTTTTTTTTTCAAAATGGCCGCAAAATTCCAGAAAATGGCATATACCTAAAAACGCTATCTAATCGTAAATAATGAAATCAATTTGGGGTATTTTCTTAATGTTAATTATTGGGTGTACTGCTATTCCAATAATTAGAATTTATATGAACAAGTACACGTAGGAGGGCCGCCATTTTAAAAATGGCTGCGAAAAAATTCTGTGTAATAGCCTTTTTGGGACCGTTATCAATTAATTATTAGTGACTAACAAGTATAAATCAAGTGAAGATGTTTGAAAGGTATTTGTTTACATTTTTTCAAGGATTCTGAACTAGATTATTTTGGTCCAACCTCTGGGGAAATTTGTGGAACTCTCGCTAGAGGCGTTTTTTTCAAAATGGCCGCCACAATTCCAAAAATGGTATATTTTAGCTAGAAACGGTTACTGAGAATCCAAATGAAATCAATTTGGGGTATTGCTGAATGCTCTCTATTATATAAGATATTTAAAATATAGGATTTATGATATGTACCTTTAGATGGGCGCTTTTTCAAAATGGCCGCCAAAATTCCAGAAATTGCATATTAAGGGCTAAAAACAGCCATCTTAGAGTCCAAATAAAATCAATTCGGTGTTTCTTAAAGCTAGTTATTGTCTTATGCTATTTCAATAATTCGAAATTATGATAAGTACCTGTGGAGGGCGCTTTTTTTTTTTTCAAAATGGCTGCCAAAATTCTGTATAATAGCCTTTTTGGGGTCGTTATACTTAATTATTAATGAGACAATATAAATGATGTGAAGATGTTTGAGGTATTTGTTTTACGATTTTTAGGAATGCTGAACAAGATTATTTTTTGGTCAAACCTCTGGGAATTTTGTAAAATAATAAAAAAAATCCTTTTCAAAATGGCCGCCAAAATTCCAGAAAATTGCATATTACAAGCTAAAACCAGCCATCTAAGAGTCCCAATGAAATATATTTCGGTGTTTCTTATGCTAGTTATTTATTGCTATTCCAAATATTAGAATTGATGATAAGTACCCTAGAGGTCGCTTTTTTTTGGCTTGTTTCCAAAATGGGCTGCCAAAAATATATCGTTTTGGGGGCTGTTTTCAATTATTATCAAAGTCAAAGATAATCAAGTGAAGATTTTAAAGATGGGTTTGTTTTATATTTTCAAGGATGCTGAACAAGATTTTTAGGTCCAACGTTTGGGAAATGTGGATAACTCTCAAAATGGCTGTTAAAATTCCAGAAATGGCATATTAAAAGCTAAAAACAGCTATCTAAGAGTACAAATGATATCAATTAATTATATCAAAATAATCAAAGTGCAGATGTTTGAAACTATTTGTTTATATTTTCAAGGATGCTGAACAAGATTTTTGTTGTCAAACCTCTGATAAATTTGGGAAATCTCTACAGAGGGCGTTTTCAAAATGGCTGCCAAAACTTCAGAAAACATATATTAAAGAATTTAACAGCTGAGAATCGAGATAAAAATTGAAATCATTTTGGGTTGTTTCTTAATGCTATTTATTGTGTATTGCTATTTCAAACATAAGGATTTATGATAAATGTGCCTAGAGGGCGCTTTTCAAATTCTGAAATGTAGAAAGATATTTTTATTAAACTTTATCAGCATTTCGAAATAGCGCACTCCTAAATATACAATAAATATAATTAAGAAATACCTCAAAATTGATAGCATGTTTACTCTTAGATGGCTATATTTGCTATACCTAAGCCATTTCTTCTGTAATTTTGGTGCCCTTTTGAAAAATGCCCTCCACGAGATTTCCCCACATTTTCCAGTGGATGGACCCAAAAAATCTGAGATCCTTGAAAATAACACGAAAACTTCAAACATCTTCACTTTGATTTATACTTGTATTTGTCAATAATGCATTGATAACTCCCCCCCCCCCAAGGCTATTATATGGAATTTTGGTTGCCATTTGTGAAAAAAACCTCTGGTGATTATATTTATCATAATCATTCAATTGCTAGAATAGCGGAAACAATTATCAATAAGGCACGCAAATTTGATTTCATTTTGAATCTTAGATGGCTGTTTTATCTTTTAATTGTCATTTTAAATATGTCTGTTTTATAAGCAAAATAGAGCCAGTCTTACTTGTAATAGGGTGAATATGAATAATATTTTCTGTCTGATAAAACATCATACAGTAATAATACCGGTATGGTAAATGATCTGGTTAATTTCAAACATTAAGATCAAGATGCAGTTTGTCCTGTCATCATGAATTGACAAGCAAGACTTGTAGTCTTGATAGCTTACCAACCTGGTTACTAAAAGAAAACCTTGATATTGTCCCTGCGCTATTAATTTATTACTGTCAGGAAATACCGTCTGTAAATAAGTGGTGTGTTTTCCCTAAAGATCTTAAACAGGCTATTGTGACACCAATTCTAAAGAAGAGAACATTGGATTGGGATGACTTAAAAAACTACAGGCCTGTGTCCAATATTGGTTTTGTTGGTAAATAATTGAGAGAGCAGCTATTGTCCAGGTTAATGAGCACATGCGGTCTGGCGGTCTTGGTGAATTATTTCAGTCTGCTTACAAAAATAAGCCTAGGTACCTGAAACTGCATTGCTTCATAGGTAAGAATTATATCATCCAAGCCTGACGATAAAAACTGTTTTCTTAATTATGCTTGATCTCTCTGCTGCTTTGATACCATCGACCATGACATCCTACTCAACCGTCTGGAGCACGGCTTTGGTATCAAAGGCACAGCCCATAAATGGTTTCTTCTTACATACCTGACCGTTATTTGAGTTTCGGTAGGTGGTTTTATGTCTAAAAAATATGGCTTAGATTGTGTGTCGTGCCACAGGGGTCGATCATTGGCCCACAAGCATTTACCAAATATCTCTCAACATATTTCCAATAATCGTTTCATGGGCTAAGTTTATCACATGTATGCAGACTCTGTTCAGAATTTATTTGTCTGTTTAAAAACCCCACTGTCCCAGGTAAATGCTGTCATGTGGCCACTTTAACTGGCTCTTGTGTGGAGGAGCTTCGTGTTTGGCTAATGAATAACATGCTCAAACTCAATGACTATAAGACTGAGTTCTTTATTGCAGCTTCCATACAATATGAACCAGACTCTCTGACATCGGAAACGGATTGGGTTCTGGCTGAACTAATACCATCTCCTACAATACAAATTTGGGCATTCCCTTTTACTCGTTGACTCGGCTATACCATAGGCATATCATGTTACATCTCTGTGCAAATCTGTTAACTTTTTACTGTGGCCCTTGGTCGAATTCGCCGTTTCATTAATCCCGATGCAGTTTCTAATGCTTGCGGGCACTGTTTCATCAAAGTTAGACTATGTTAACGCAACTCTTTCTGGTTGCAGAAAAAAGATGTTGCTCGTTCCAAAGCGCCCTACAAAACCGTGCGGCCCGCATAGTTTAAACCAGTTCCACGCAAACCAGTCAACATCCCCCTTTGTTAGACTCTTTACAACTGGTTACCCATTGACAAACGTATCACTTCAAAGTTTCTTGTCTCATATGGCACTGAATGGTCTGTCACCTGTCATCTTAAAGATTGTATCACACCATTTATATCAAGCCTCGCTCAAGTCTGGACAATTCTCGCCTCGTTATCCCACGTAGTAGAGGAAGGACAGGTGATGGATCTTTCAGTGTGTTTGGCCCAACTCTCTGGAATCAATTACCTCTTACCATTAGGTCAGCCCCCACATCCAGTCCTTTCAAACAAGGTTATAAAACACCTGTATTAAATTGTATTTTCTGGTTGTTTTTTTCATGTATCCTTGTCCATTATATTTTAATGTTTCTTTTTTGTGAAGCGCAATGATCACTTTCTGGAATGGCCTACTAAGCATTCGGTTAATTATTATTATGGAATTTGGCAACCATTTTTGAAAAAAAGCGCCCTCTAGGGGGCATCTATATATAAATACATTAAGAAACAAACCCAAAATGATTTCCCATTTTGATCTCAGATAGCTGTTAATATGCTATAAAATATGCGTTTTTCTGAATTGGGCGGCCATTTTGAAATGCCCCTCTGGTTATTTCAGCACATTTCTCAAAGGTTGGGAACAAACAATTTTGTTCAGCACATCCTTGAAAAATAACAAATAACTTTAACATCGCACTTTTGATTTATGCTTGTATTTGAAAATAATTATTGATCACTTTTACAACTCTTAAGATAGGGCTTGTTTTTTTAGCTTTTCCTTTCCTCTGGGAATTTTGGCGGCCATTTTTGAGAGTTATCTACATTTCCCAGAGTTTGTACCCAAAAATTCTGAATCAAACTTCTAGAATGGGAATTTAATTTTTAAAAAACACTTTAAATAAAAAAAATCCGTCACTTTGGTTTAAATCTTTGAATTTGATAATACTTGAAAAAGCCCCCCACAATACTACTATATGAATTTTGGCATCCATTTTGCAAAAAACGCTCCTCTAGGCGTACTTACCATAAATTCCGTAATATGTTTGGAATAAGCATTACATAATATTAACATTAAGGAACAACCGAAAATTTGATTCATTTGGGACTCTTAGATGGCTGTTTTAGCTTTTAATATGCATTGTCTGGAATTTTTGCGGCCATTTGAACAAACGCCTTCTCGCGAGAGTTCCTCACATTTCCCGAGGTTGACCCAAATAATCTTGTTCACCATCTTGAAATGTAAACAAATACCTTGAAACAACTTCACATTTGTTTATAATTGTAAATCCATTAATAAATTAATTGAAACGGTCCAAAAAGGCTATTAATCAAGAATTTTGGCAGCCATTTTGGAAAAGCGCCCTCGCCCGGGTACTTATCATATTTCAATTAATTGGATAGCATAATACAAAAACTAGCATAAGAAACAACCGAAATTTAATTTCATTTGGCTCTTAGATTGGCTGTTTTTTTAGCCTAATATGCAATTTTTCTGGAATTTTGGCGGCCATTTTGAAAAGCGCCCTCTAAAAGGTACCTATCATAAATCCTAAAATATTTAAATAATCATTCATTAATAGAGAGCATATCAGAACCCCTACCCAAAATTTGATTTTTCATTTTGATTCTCAGATATAGCTGTTTCTAGCTTAATATCCCATTTTTTTCCTGGATTTTTGGAGGCCATTTTGGAAAAACTGGCCCTCTAGCGAGTGTTCCCCACATTTCCCAAGGTTGGACCAAAATAAGCTTGTGCAGCCTCCTTGGAAAATGTAAACCAATCCTTAAACATCTCACTTGATTATACTTCCATTTACAAATCATTATTGATAATGGTCCCAAAAGGCTATTACACCGAATTATTGGGGCAGCCATTTTGAAAACGCGCCCTCTAGGGGTTTTTATCATAAATTCTAATTAATTGGATAGCATTACACACGATTGCCTTAAGAAATACCCCCCCCAATTGATTTCATATTAACTAGTAGATAGCTGTTTTTAGCTTTAATATGCTTTTCTGTGCATTTTGGCGGCCATTTTGAAAACGCCCTCGAGCGAGAGTTCCCCCCCACATTTCCCAGGTGTGAACCACAAAAATCTTGTTCAGCACACTTGAAAGTACAAGAAAACCCCTTCAACCTTCTCCCAAACTGTTCTAGAATGGGACTTTTAAATTTTGAACCCTACAATTTGGAAAAGACGGCTTCGCAACTCATCCATGGCCATCTCATCACAAAACTCCGCAAATAATAATACGCAACACACCCTAAAAAAACTGTCGCCTGACATAATTTACAACATAAACTGAGATTTCAACTTGCACCTTCAATGTATCTTCAACAAACGTGATCTTTGGTAGAGTCCTATGCTATTGTTGCTCTTACCTGTGTGTTTGTGTGAAAATGACAGGGCGCGCAAAGCCCCGCGCTAGCGGTCCCGCATGGGCAGACGCCCGTATGATTGGTCGGTTCGCTTTCACATGATCTGCAACGAAGCGCTCATGAATATTCTGACGCTGGCAAGTTTGAAAAACCCATTCAATATTCGTTATATGAACGTCCAGTACTACATATCAACCCTCAATCATACAATTACAACTGCGTTATTTTCTTATTAATAAACCTAGGAATCGCATACGCTCTCAAATTCCGCCGCTTTTCACAGCCCCCCTCCAGAGTGTGCCGTCCCGGCACAACTAACGCTCCTAAAGCGGGATTGGGAACACGACCAGTGCTACCTTCTACTCTACTTTATGCGTTCCGTTGTTGATGACTTCCATCGTGTTTTTCCTTCACATCTCTTCCGGTGGCCACTAACTAGGTAGTTAGACCGATCCAATGACGATCCTTCGATGCCTGGGGTTAGGTACGGCCGACGTCATCTGAGCGTCTGTTTTCCTTCCTGAAGTCGCTAACATTGGTGCGGCTGGTCGACACAACATAATATCCAGCTGCGAACGACAACGTCCCATTCTGCATCGCTACTCTTTATAGCCCGTCCACTTCGTCGGGTTCACATTAACTTGATGCGCCAGGCACAAGGCTACGTACATCACATCACCCACGCCACGTCAACCGCTTGCTTAACCCCTTCACCCACGTCAACCACGCCCATGTTGGGATAATCCTTCCTCTAGTCCGCCATTTTATTAATCATTCGTAGGAATTGTAAATACAATCGTCACACTTCTCATCCTGTCTTCGTTTCTTTTACGTAACTTACTAGGGGTACAACAAAAACTGTCCTTTAACTCATCTCACGATTTTGACCGATAACGTGTATAAATCTTTTCGTGTCACATTATCATTCGACAACCTTCCTGATTCCTCAATTGCAGAATAACGGTTTTACAACATGATTGTAGATCTCCTAAATCACGTTTGCTCTAGCTCCAGTCCCATTTTGATTCGACTATTTACAAATCATAAAAATCACCTCTTCTCGCCCGTGTCGCCAGTTTGATTCGATATGTATAAATCAAGAATCACCTCTTCCTTCCTCATGTCGCCATTTTGGAGGGATCGATGTGCACAAAATCACTAAAATCACTCTTCTCGCCCGCATCGCCATTTTGATTCGATTTGTATAAATCACAGAATCAACCATCCTCTCACCCGGTCGCCATTTTGATCGATTGTTATCTGTACAAATTTCTAAATCCCCTCCTCCTACATATGTCGCCATTTTGATTCATGTGCTCTGTGTCAATTTCTAAATCACCTCCTCCTACATATGTCGCCCTTTGATTCGATGTTACATGCACAAATTTATAAATCACCTCTCCTACATATTTCGCCATTTTGATTCGGATGTTATATGGTACAAATTTCTAATCCACAAAAAATCACACCTCCTCCACATATTGTTCGCCATTTTGATCGATGTTATGTGCTACAACATTCTAAATCACCTCCTCCTACATATTCGCCATTTTGGATGTCGATTTTACAATGCACAAATTTCTCAATCCCCTCACCACCTACATATGTCACCATTTTGATTCGATTCTATTAACAACACTGCATTTTCAATAATCTCGTCCTGTCACTCGGGTCCTATTTAGATTCGTACTACGTACTACTATAATATCGACATCAATTCCTCTCTATTTATTTTGTTGGGGTATGTACAGGGACCAGGTACCAATAGGGGTTGTCTCTTCTTTTCCTTCGTTCCTTCCCCTTTTTTCCCCTTTTCCTTTCCTTTCCTCCTTCGGCACGCTCAGACTTTCGCTTCACCCATTCCAACCTCTCCTGTTCTGGCGGTTTCACTTGCTATCCTTCTTTTTCCTTCTTCTCTCTCTCTCTTTCCTTTTGAAAAAGCGCCTCCACGGGTACTTTAGTCATAATTTCTAATTATTGGAATAGCATACATCAATACAATAACCTAGCATCTAAGAAACACCGAAATTTCATTTCATTGGACTCTTTAGATGCTGTTTTTAGCCTTAATATGACAATTTCTGGATAGTTTGGGGCATTTTGAAAAAGCGCTCTAAAGGGATACTTATCATAAATCCTAAATATTTAAAATTCATTATAAATAGAGAGCATTCAGAAATACCCACAAATTGATTTCATTTGGATTCTAAGATAGCCGTTTCTAGCTAAATAAACCATTTCTGGAATTTGGCGGCCATTTTGAAAAATTTGCCCTCTAGCGAGAGTTCCCCAACAATTTCCAGAGGTTGGACCAAACTAATCTGTTCAGCATCGTGAAATGGAAAAAAGAACATTCAAACATTTCCACTTGATTTATATTCCATTTACAAAAAAAAAAAAAAAATAATAATGTAATGGTCCCAAAAAGGCTATACACAGAAGTTTGGCAAGCCATTTTGAAAAACGCGCCCTCTACGTGTATTATCAGAAATTCTAATTATTGGAATAGCAAGTATAACAATGATTGCATTAAGAAAGACCCCCCAAATTGATTTCATAGAATATTAGATAGCTGTTTAGCTTTTAATATGCCATTTTCTGGCATTTGGCGGCCATTTTGAAAAACGCCCTATAGCGAGAGTTCCCCACAGTTCCCAGAGGTGTGACCCAAAAAATATTGTAGCACCCTTGAAATACAAGAAAACACCTTCAAAACCTTCTTCCCCAAATTCTAGAATGGGACTTAATTTTGAACCTACTTTGAGTAAAGGACGGCTTTCGACACTCATACCAGTGGCCATCTCACACAAAAATCAGCAGGAAGTAATACCATAACACCACCCAAAACTGTCGCCTGACATATTATTGACAACAAATGAGATGTCAAATTGCCACGTCAATGTAATCTTCAAAAAACGTGATCTTTTGAGTAGAGGCCCTAATGTAGTGTTGCTCATTACCTGGTGGTTTGTGAAAATGACAGGGCGCGCAAAAAGACCCCGCGCTTGCTAAACCCGCATGGGCAGACGCCAGTATGATTGGTTCGGTTTCGCTCACATGATCTAGCACGGCGCTCATGAATATTCATGACGGTTGGCAAGTTGAAAACCCATTCATAATTTCGTTATAGTAACTCAAGTACTAAATATTCACCACTCAAAATTACAATTACAAAACTAGCGTTATTTCTATTATTAACATAAGGAAATCGATAAGCGCTCTAACGCCCGTTCACAGCCCCCTCCCAGAGTGTGCCGTCCCGGCCACACTACGCGTCAACTAAAGCGGGATTGGGAACACACGACCGTGCTACTTCTACTTCTACTTTATGCGTTCCGTGTTGATGACTCCATCGGGTTCCAGTCACATCTCTTCCAGGTGGACGAATAAACTAGTATTAGTAGACCGATCAATGACGATCTTCGATGCATGGGGGGTAGGTACGACCCGACGGTATCTGAGGCGTCTGTTGCCCTTCTGGAAGTCCAACATTGGGTGAGGTGGGCGACACATAATTTATCAGCGCGAACGACAACGGCCTTCTGCATCTCTCTTATAGCCTTCCAATTCTTCGGGTGTCACGAGTAACTGATGGCGCCAGGCACAAGGCTACGTAACATCACACCCCAACGCCAGCGTCAACCGCTTGCTTTACCCCTTCACCAACGCCCCTGTTGGGATAATCCTTCCTCTAGTCGCCATTCGATTATCATTTCGTAGGAAATTTGTAAATCAATAGTCACACTTCTCATCCTGTCTGCGTTTCTTTAACGTAAATACTAGGGGGGGGTAAAAACAAAAACTTCTTGAATCATATCACGATTTGACCCGATAAGTGTATATATTCGTGTCACTAGTATCTTCGACACCTCCTGATTCATCAATTGCAGATAACTGGTACACTGATGTAGATCTCCTAAATCACGTTTGCTCTAGCTCCAGTCGCCATTTGATTCGGGACATATGTACCAAATTCATTAAACATACCCTCTGTTCGCCCGCGTCGCCAGTTTGATTGGATATGTTATAAATCACCGAAATCACCTCTTCTCCTCATGTCGCTTTTGAATCGATGTGCACAAAATATGAAAAATCCACCTCTTATCGCCCCGCCTCGCCATTTGATTCGATTTGTATATAATTCACAGAAATCACCTCCTCTCACCGTGTCGCCATTTTGATTCGATGTTATATGTACAATTGCTAAATCCCCTCTCCTAAATATGGGCGCATTTTGATTAAATGTGCTATGTGGACAAATTTCTAAATCACCTCCTCCTACATATGTCGCCATTTTTGATTTCGATGTTACATGCACAAATTTCTAAATCACTCATCCTACATTATGTAGCCATTTTGATTCGATTTATATGTACAAATTTCTAAATCACCTCCTTCTACATATGTCGCCATTTTGATTCGATGTGTTAGTGTAAACAAATTTCAACTACCCTCCTCCGACATATGTCGCCATTTGCTTTTCGATGTACATGAACAATTTCTAAATCACTCATCCTTACATATGTCACAATTTTGATTCGATATATTAACAAAACTGATTAAATAATCTAGTCTGTCCATCGGTCCCTGGAGATTCGTACTCCGTACTATATAATATCGAAAAATCAATTCCTCTCGATTATTTTGGTTTGGGATGTACAGACAAGGAACAATAGGGGTTCTTCCTTTCGATTCCCTTTTACCTTTCTTTTCCCCCTTCGGCACGCTCAGACTTTCGATTCACCAATTCAACATACTCCTGTCTGGTGGTTCTTGCTATATCTTTACTCTTCTCTCTCTCTCTTCTTTTCAAGGCTTGACCTTTTCGCCTTACTCTCCCTCTATCGTCTTTCTGACATTCCTCCTTCTCTCTAACTTATTTCTCGCAATGCCTCCACCGTCTCCAAAAACCTTCTTCCTCTCGCTTTCTCTTCCTATCCTTTTTCCATCTCCAGTCATTCTCCTTTCGGTACGATTATCCTCTTGTCCCCATTTTGTCTTCCTAACCTGATATTCCTTCCTCTCTCTGATCCCACTCGCGTACCAAAATGTTCTCTTCCATCCGGCCTACCATTTCCATCGCCATCATTTCCATCTCTTCTAGCATTCCGTTTCCGCTAAAACCCGTCTTCCTCAGCCGCAATCTCTTCCAACTCAGCGTGTTTCCAAATCTTTCTCGGCCTGTCCCTAAACCGATTATGTAACGTTACTGCAAGACTTCTTACTTATTTCAGCTTCTTATCATTACCCATTGCTCTGATTCTTTTCCAATGCATCTTTAATCTATCAAAGTCATCAGGCCACCACTTCTCGTCGAGCCTCCATGTGGATCGACGTACAATCGACTTCCTCCATTATTCCCCAAGACCAATAATTGAATTGAGTATACACCTTTTACTGATATCTACTAAACTCATTCAACAACCACAAAAACTCAATGAGAAAGGAGAAGAGAAGAAAACCCCTGAATACAGCAATATAATAGTTCACCCTACCCCCAACCCATGCTGGGTATATACATAAATATTCGCACTACGCCTATTAATCGATACCGCGCGGGTTTCCGTTCTATTCTTCTTTGGCTTCTGCGATACTGTCTCCCATCCCATCTCCTGTTTTTCCCCCAATCTTGCATGATGTCTTCCTTCGCACATGCCCCATCTTCAAGTTTCTCATCTCGCCTCAGTACCAATCATCAGTCTCATTCTCCTGGCCATTCAGGAGCGCCAGCATCCTCACGGCTTACTATTCCTCATTTCTCCATCTGTGATCCAGAGGTGCTCTTGCCAACATCTCTTACAAGCGGATATGCTTCTTCGATCAATCGAGCTGCTCTGGGGCCTTTCGGCCCGAACCCAGATAATATCTTACAGGTCCCCGAAGTGTCCCCACGGAAATGTACGAGGTGCTCTACTGCGTGCCCTCTTCCTTTCCCCACAACTGACTTCAGGGCCATTTCACACACAACCCTGGGAGGCGCCTTGTCACTCCAACGAACTAGCTTGCAGGCCACTCATAGAGTTCAGCCTGGTCGGCATGAACCACCTTGGGTTTACCTCGACTCGTCTTCTGGATTTTGAACGTCACATCAGACAGTACTGTAACGATCAAATACGGACCTTGCCACGGGAGAGACAACTTCTGGGAAAGCTTGGGCGTCTTTGCGAGTCATACAGCCACACAAACTGCCCTAGCTTGTACGCCGGGCAGTTTGGTGATCATGAATTTCGTTTTCTTTCGCATTGAGCTTATCTCGAGAGCGTAACGGGCACGTTCGTGGATGGCCCGTTATCCGTCCCGCAACTCCTTGGCTTAGTCTGGATAGAATTCCTCTCATAGGTTACTGCACCAAACATAAAGTCTATAGGGAGGTTTTAAACCTCGCTCCTGAATAATAATGGTTCAGTCTCGCCCGTAGATGCTTGACCGCAGCCCGGTAAGCAAGTCAGACGTACGGAGGTATTGGTCCCAAGTCTTTTATGCCTCACTTGGTGCGGGCGTACATCAGTGAGACAGCGTTAACAATCGTTCTGTTGTGACCGCTCTACCATTCCATAAGATTTTGGGGTCTAAGGTGTTGTGCGTATATTAGCAATAACAAGCAATCTGCAACATTTCCTGGAACACAGCTGATTCGAAGTTCCGCCCTGATCAGAAGGCAACTCCAGGGAACCCCGAACCTGCACACAAAAACTCATCCAACTATCTTGCGGCACAGTCTCTGCCTGCTGATCTACAATTGCATAGCTTCCCATACACTTTGTACAGTAGTCTCCGACAACAAGAATGTATTGATTACCCTGAGTGGTTTCAGTCATGGGCCCCCAAGCAACAGCAATTGCTACGCGCTTAAGGGAGCCCTATCCGGTACGCTGTAGTGGAGCCGATGTTACGTGGGAGCCCTTTTTCGCTTGAACAAACTTCATACACCTTCGCGGAGCTAGGCTCGAACATCAGAGTTAAGCACAGCACAATAGTACCCGTTCACGCATTTGGGCAGCGTTTGTCTCTTCCCAAGGTCCTGGGTTTTGGACGATGCAATTCATCCAAGATCTTTTCCCTCCATTGCCTCGGCCACCCCTCAACCACTTTACAAGCTGGGCCGTCATCACTCTCCCTTTTTCACCTAACACCCTTCTTTACACTGCTAGCACATCCCACTGACCCCAGTACGTCTTCAAGTCGGACGACAATGCCGATATACTAGTCCAAAAGGTGGCGCTATTCCACCTGCCCCTTTTTGCTTTAAACAAGGGAGCCATCGTTTGTCAGCCACTTGCGCGTCCCTTATCAGGCCCAGTGTGACCTCAGGTTCTGCACTATAAAGTTAGAATGTGACTTATGGCTTTGGTTGTTCCCAGATTCCCCTAGAATCCAGTCTAAACCAACATTGGTTCAAACACAGTAGAGAGTTGGCCGTCGTCATCGTCATTATCATGCCTAATGGGCCGCATGTCATGGTCAACTTGCACCCTGGGGCGGGCAGGTAGTGCAAATGTGGCCCCATAACAGAGGCTTCGGTCACAACGTCGGCAGTCACACAACCCACGGTCTACCTCACTCTTGGTCATCCGTCTGACATCCGATTTCACGCATATTTCCACAGCTATCCTCAAGAGATGACTCATCGCAAATTTTTCTCCGGTTCCACACGCGTTGCCAAATGTCCGAGATCCAGGTATGGAGGACCGCCTAGTGATCCCTGCTTCCACAATATTCCCCCTCTGAGCATCCTTAAGCTTTCATTCGACCCCCAATGTTTGCAAGGTATTCGTGACAGGCCATCGGCATTCTGATGTCGCCCGTCATTGGCGGTACTCGAGGTCCAATGTGAAAGGAGTGAAACACCTCTAACCACCGTGATATCTGTCCGTCGGGGATTTGAATGCACCAACCACCGCAACGACCCATGATCCGTACTGAATTTGACAAGGCTCACTCCAAGTAGTGCCTTGTACTTCTTGAGAAACACCACGATGGCCAGAAGTTCACTTCTAGTCACGCAGTAATTCCTCTCCGGTCTGGAAAAAGAGACTTACTGCCGTAAGCAATCACCCTCTCCTCTCCATCTTGCAACTGCAAGACCCAAAAACTCCAATCGCGAAAGTTGTTAGCATCAGTATCCAATATGGAACAGACCCTAAGCCTCGATAGCCCAAAATGGGGCATCAGATTTAAAGAATCCTTCAATTACGAACGATCATCGCACTGAATGGTCCACTCGAACAGGCGTTTTATTTCTCCGTTAGGCCGGTGTAACGGAAGCTGCTATAGTGAGCATCCCTTGAATTGAAACGGGGTGTAGGATGCTTGCTAGTCCTAGGAACCTCCGCACCTGGGTCCGCGTCTTCGGAACAGGCCAATCTAAACAGCTTCATATCTGGCAGGGTCCGTGTGTGAATGCCCTCCTTCGGACATAATGTCCCAATAAAGCTGAACTTCTTTCTAGGAAACCAGTTGACATTTTTTTTTTTTGATGGCTTCAATTTCAGCCCTGCACCGCGGAACCTAGCCAGAACCCGCTTCCAATCTCTCAATTGACTCCGTACAGTCTTACCGATACATAAAGCGTCTAAAAGGACCAACAACGTTTCCCAACGCAATCCTGCCAACAAGCTATCCATCAGTCTTTCAAAAAGTGGCGGGGGGCATTACATAGACCGAAGGCAGCAACATTCCAGGCATACGCCGCTCGTGTCGAAAAAGGCGGCTTGGTCTTTAGCGTCAGCATCAACCGTACCTGACCAATACCCGATGCAGATTAGGTAGAATAAAGTATTTTGCTACCCTAGCGGAATCTAAGGAGTCATCTATCCGAGGCAACGGGTACGGTCTTTTCGGTACCTCATTAAGGTTCTATAGTCGAGCGCACAGGCGCGTTAGACCCATCTTTCTGGGCCACAACACTATAGGACTAACCATGGGGCTATCTGATGGGCTGGGATCAACCCTTATAGAGTTGTCTCTATACGTTGTCTCTTCCACTTCTTCCCTCTGCTGCGGCGACGAACGCCGTATTGGTTGACGAATAGGTCGAGAGTTGCCAGTATCTATGCTGGGTGTACCCTGGTCGTTCTGCCAATATCGTATTCGCCACTGGAAAATACATCTTGATAATTCGCCAACATCTAGTTGCTTCTTTCGCGGTCCTCATGTTCCAAATGAGATTGACATTGCTCTGCCCACTCACTCAGAAACTCGGGACCTCGTGATTTCTCCTTCTTATGTCGGACCTCGGACCCATCGCCTTCACCAATGTCAATCTCCTCCAACAAAAAATATAATATATATAAGGCAGCTTAGCTAGAGCCGTCCCTTGCTTTACATCCCTAGGCTTATCACCCCCACATTTGTTACCGTAACGGGATAATACAGTTTATCATCAGTCTCCCACCACGGCCCTAGCTATAGCAGTCCATTATTTTGCCGAGAAGTTATCTTTAAAGGGTTCGATTAGACCTAGGTGTTACACAAGCTATCACAGTTTACAATGCTGACACTACTCATGCCATGCCAGCAGGTATCCTCATGTCGGTAGTGGTCAACCCTACTCGCGAACAGAAAGATTCGTCTCCTCGTACACACGATATAACATGTCCCCCACCTGTATCTGCATTTGGCTAAGATTCAGCACTCGGCCCCCGACCTTAACAACAAGTACATCCACAGCATCCTCTCTTGACTCTGCAACGACCACCGGCAAGCTACTACAGACACCGCAAACTGCGATCTCAACGACAGCTATTCCACACACCTTCACTTGACCCCCATCAGCTTGAATCAATTGTACCTTCGTAGTTTCTAATTCTGGTCGCCTATCCGGAGGAATGAGAAGATATTGCTCCCAAGTTAGGATAGTGTTTGAAGCTCATGTGTCTAATAGAAGCGAAATCTCCTCCACCTTGTATTGCACGGGCACATGCAGTCTAGTAACCGAAGGATTGCAAACAAGCCCCCCTCCCAGACCCTATGTCAATGTTATGTAACTAACTAGTCAATATGCTTCCTCCTCTCTTTGACGCTTGGGCCCCCGGAGCTGTCGGCCTTCCCATGACCTTGGGACTGGGACCGCTTCCGTTCCGAATCCATCCAGCAATCCCGGGCAAAGTGGCCTTCCTGATGACAGTTCAGACAAACTACATCTTGATGTCGGCATCTCTTGCGAAATGACCGTCTCCATACAACGATAACATCGCTTCGTCTGGCAGTCTCGCCACATGTGCCGTTGTTGCAACTCTGGCAGGATATGTTCCGATCTCTGCTGCGCTCGTTCACTTTGGAGGTGGTGCGACCCTGTGGCGTACCTTGCCCGCTGACCCGTGTATCTCAGACGGTGGTGGTTTGCATCCTGAATCCACTCGGTCCCGCACTGCCCGTTCTAATTTCTCTATCTGTGCTACATGCCATTCACTCGAGCCTCTATATCTCTCACTTTTCCTTTAGGAATCAAACTTCCACCTGTGCTAATCTGGTATTCACTCGAGCTTCCAACTGTCACCTTCCCTCTAGGGGAAATTTTTTGCCCCTGTTTTTAAACCTTTTTTTTTTCACCAATGCTTGCCGTACACTGACCTTACCCCGCCCCCGAGTCTTCCCTGAATCGGTGAATGATCGACCGCTGAGCTCCAAAATCGCCTCTTCAAGAGGCTCTGGCCTGGACGAAGATTTCCTTACGAAAGATTACGCGTCGGCTATCGATGTTTGTAATGCTCTCGTGCGATTCTGTTCTTTTCCCTCTTTTCAGTGTGGGGTAGGCTAAACGCGGTCAATTTCTTAATACTAGCCCTAGAGCATTAGCTATCCCCGGCTTGTTCACGCCGGGACAGCTCCAGGAAGTAGTTCTCTGGCATCCCTCGGGCCCAACGCTTTCCACATTGCCCTGACTAGCTCCGGCAACGTCGCTACATTGGGCGAATATCAGTTGGCCAGGGGTGATGCGGCGATGGGCATCACCCTGACAACAAGTGTATAGCTGAAAAGTTGCCTCCTCGTCCGTCCAATTGTTATTCCGGCAGCTTTTCAAAATGCCTGCCAAAAAGTCATTCCATGTCCCTGCTGTCAAACTGTAGGTGCTTTTTTCTCTATCCTTGTTTCGACCGGTAAACCTGCTCTAATGCATTCCCCACCCTCGCCTCTCTTTGAAGAAGAGGGTCTTAGGAAAAACAGGTCAGCAGTTTGCGTGATCTTTCCCGAATACATCATAACTCTCATCTGTATATCTTACCCTTCTACCCCTCGGCGCGCAGGGGGAGGAGAGTATAGAATCATACTAGGAAAGGTGTTCGTATCACTTATGGATCTCGTGGTCTATCCCTTATCTCGCTACCTCTAACTGAGATAATCTCGAAACCAGATCATCACCACAAATCTCCCTTTCCCGAGAAGCTCATTAGTGGTTCCGACTAGAATTAAGTCCTCATAATCGTCTGTCCTGGCACCCGCAATTCCACTGTCACATACCCGCGAACTTTCAGGGTTATCGGCCGCTTCGGCACTTCCTTTTTCTCAATCGGTCGTCTCCGTTCCCGCAAATTCTGTATCCCCCTTCACATTTCCTCTCCGCATGCACACGTCTATCCTGCATCCTTCCTTTCCTATGCTATCGCCCCTTTACTTATGAGAGCTTGCCCTACACGCGATTCGTTTACCATTCCATCCATTCGTCTTTGCCTTCCCGATGGCCCATCCTCTCTGTCTTCGGTATCAATTCCTCGCATCCCTCTGCAGCTGCAAAAGTCTCTGCACTTCCTCTCCTCTCTTTCATAAATCCTATCTAGCTCTTCCAATTTTCAACGGCCTTCGCCTCAATTCAGAGCCCACACTTTCCTCTTCCATGCGCCTTGTGTGTTTAGGATCCCCTGGAATCTTTATTCTCGAGGTTCACCTCGGTCACATATACTGGCAAAACCTCCTTACCTTGTCCTTCTTTACCACACTTCCATTCCCAAGCCACTCTACTAAGTGTATCCAGACGCTGGGTCAAAACGAAACTATATTCCCTATCGGCGGGTCACCATCAATCATCATCACTGGAACCTCATCCAAATTTACTCTGAATCAAAACTTCGAGGGCTATTAATCCCATCGAGCTCTGCTTCTTCAATCATAGATGGTCGCTCGTACAGCGTACTCATACATCAACATTACCGGGTACTCTTACTATCACCAAAACTGCCCTGGCAGAACCTCTCCGCTCTAGTACCTTCTATTTATCCCCTTTCATTTACACACACGTCCCTGTCCATACTTCGGTCACTTTGTGGACACTTCCTCATCATAAGTACTCAGTACCAAGCCACTCATCCCCGCCCTTCGGCAGTTCCTTCCAATTTAGCCCTGTCCTTCTCAACCGTGATCACCTATCCGCCGTACAGCTTCTTTCGCATCGCCGCATATCCTTCCACCGTCTCCGCCCTTACCCCTCTTCCGCCATCTAGTCGCCTCTTACTCTACCTTTGCCAGGACAATTACCTCCTCATAAGATTGAGATTCCCACGTCTGACACAAAATTTGTAGAGGGGCGACACTTTGTATTTGATTATGTTGGAGCCGCAACCTCCTATATGGATCTAAATTAATTAGCATGGGTAAGTTGCGGCGGCCAGAACTCCGTTCTCCACTTGAAGGAAGCAACTGTAGACACAACTTTTAAACTTCAGGCTATAATTTATTAACATCTACAACTCATTCTATGTCCTGACACGATCTGGTGACGTTTACCTGGTGGTTTGTTGAAGATATCTACAAATGTCTGCGACCATGTCTGGTGGTTGTTGAAAAAAAGGAAAGACTTTGCGAGTAACATGTCATTAATACTTTCACTTAACTAAGACATTACCCTCCCAGTAATACATATTTATTTCATACACGTGACAATAATGACCCCTAATTCAGAATGTTGAACCATTTTAAAAAGTGAAATTTGGGCAGCATGGCCCCCCTATAGGCACTGGCCGGCATCCGTTAATGCATATCAATGACATGTTACCATGCATTGTTATACATTCACACATTTACCATTTTATTATCAAAGTTAATTACATCAATCGGGTGCACAATAGGCCTAACAAGGCCCAAAAATTCCTAAGTTTTTAAAAATCCTGGGAAAAACCATTGACAAAGGCTCCCGCGCTACCCGCTGGGGTGCATTTCGTGATAAGCATGATAATGGTTTGGCAATCTCATCATACTACAATTGGCATAAAGAACTCATTACATTAGCACAAAAATTACATAGGTTTACCATTTATGAGACATCACAATAACCGAACCGAGAAGTATTGAATTTGTACCCTTGTTGCCGTTAGCGTGTGTATATATTTGGGTTAAGTGATCGTCCGCCGCCTTGAGCGGATGTGTATTGGAGCAGGCTCCGGGGGGGGGTCGCCGTGAGAGTGTGTAGTGATTGCACCCTCCGTCGCCGTGGAGAGTGTATGAGTTGGGCGGCCTTCCGTCGCCGTGAGAGCGCACATAATAATTGCATCTCCGTCGCGGGGAGAGTGAGTGTTTGATATAACTCTCCGTCGCCGTGAGAGTGTGTAGTTGATTGCACTCTCCGTCGCAGTGAGAGACATTAAGTTAGTCTTTTGTTTGTTGTATGTTGAGGTTTTTTTCTTCTTTGTTGATTGCACTCTCGTCGCCGTGAGAGGTGTATTTGATTGCCACTCTCACGTCCCCGCAGTGAGAGGGTATGAGTGGAGTGGCTATTCCGTCGTCCCGTGAGAGGCCAACATAGTTTTTTATTGCACTCTCCGTCGCCGTGAGGTGGTGTTTGATAGAACTCTCCGTCGCCGTGAGAGTGTGTAATTGATTGCACCTTCCGTCGCCGTGAGAGTGTATGAGTCTTGAGTGGCTCTCCGTTTTCGGCCGGTTGAGAAGCGCAAACATAAGTTTGGGTTGGTTTATTACGCGAATTATATTGTTCCTGTTATGGGAATCGCGTATCGCGGGATATTTGTAGAGTCTAATTTGAATCGCGTATCGCGGGATATTGTGGCGTCTATTTGAATCGCGTATCGGCCGTGATGTCTCACCTTTACATCTATCCAGGCACACCTCATCGGGACCAAATGTTAAAGTGTAAACCGCAATGGCATGTTGTTAATGGTATCGGAATAATACCTCATCCCGTCTAAGGTCTACTTTAACTTTAAAACAGCTTTTACGTAACATTCGGTACAGACAACTAATACGTATACGCAACGTCACCAAACCAATGAACAATTCGGGAGGGAACATATTTATGTGGAAGAAACACTGAAAAATGAAATGTGGATGTAGGTGTGGTAGGTAGTACAGGCGTGTGTGTTATGCGTGATAGATACGCGTGTCATACACGAATACCAAGAGAGTCGCTCTCAGCACCTTGTGCAATTACATAGGACATATGACACCAAAAACTCACTCGCAAGAGGCATTCTCAATTACTAGTACACAAGGAATTACACACATTAAAATTTAACATCTTTACGACCTCTCATCATACATTATCTTCGCAAAAGTTTTAATAATACAACTCTGAATGACAGGTGCTGGTGAAACGCTCGCGGTGGAAACGCACGCGACAGGTAAATGCGAAAGCAGTCACATCACGGAACAGACTATAGCCTTGCGATTCATCAATTCACTCACATCACCCCCCTTACCCATAACCTAATACCAAGATTGGTACCCCAATCCATAGGCTATACATAGAAAACTAAAAAATTAATCTGACCACAAAAACTCCAACAACTACATCATACAAATCGTTAAGTCTAAATCACTTCAACCTAAGAATCGACCAATAGATATTACCGTTGCATGTCCATGTCGTGTTGTGTGACACTAGAAGAAAACAAAAAGGTGTGCCGGATACCTAGTTTACAAAACATAATACCCATTTTAATATTACATCAACCAAATATCTTAAGAATACCAAAAATAGTTCCATCACAACAGGTAAACATCTTTAACCTTACATTTTAAAATATTGGCACACTCATTTAAATTACTCACAAAACTATTATAATAATGATAAATTCAATGTATAAAAATAATTACATAAAAAATTAAATCTGTATTTAAGGTTAATTTAAAGGTACACAACTTGATTTATTAAAATACCTTCTCCCTTAATTATTGACTTCTCTGAAATTAACTGCTCTGTGCATTTTAAATTATATTATTTTAATTACTATTTAAAACAAAATAGTGCCACTAATTTTAGTAACAGGGAAAGAACCTATAGTGTTAATCAATTCGTGATTTAAATGTTATATAAAATAAATAGTCCTAAACAATATGTACTCTTATTATGTTAAATATCAATAATTTCATTTACAAATAACACATGCATGAAGTTGTGATACATGCCAACCATCCCTAAACTATTCCATAACCAAATTACACCAATATAAAAATAAAATAATAACTCGTATAGCCTGTTAACAGGATTAATATTAAAAAATAAATAAAAACATTAATAAAACCGAATCACAAATCGGTTGAAATTCCCATTTAAGATCAACAACTTCAATTTCCAACTAAGGTAAGCCCACTGTCGCGCATGCGCACGCATGTCCCTTTGATTGATGACGTAAGCTATTCCAAGATGAATTGAGTCAAGAAGGAAAAGATGGAATTCCCCAAGTGCAATCGTCAGATCATGAATTTAATAAATCTTCAAATGGTAATTTGCCATCTCAAAATCCCCAAATACAATTAATTAATTGCTATAAGAGGCAAATTACGCGTAATGAACATTTCAAATAAATTCAGCAAATTCAAACAAGCCTGCAGACCCCCCCCCTTGCATGGGTACCGTATTGCCTATGCGCGGCTGTTATATGCAACCATGAAAGACAAACAACAGCCTATCTCCCACTGTACGCCAAGTACCGAGTAACAAGATGTGCGAATCACTGCATACGTATACTAAAGCGTGTAAAATGGCGGGCTGCATCTCAACTGAACATGCTGAAACAGTGGTCACATGGAAAACTCCACCCCTCCCCCTTCACACAATTCCGCAGGTATTACAAAGGCGACAGTTATATGAAACAAATCCGAAAAGGATGCTAAACATCGTAATGTGAGGTTTTGGAAAGATCTTGACAAAAGCTGAAAGGCTGGATCTTGCGCGGTTTGTTGATCGAATTGCAAGGTTCAAGGAAAGACTAATGCATGAAAACGGACAAAGGACATCGAAAAATCCAATCGGTAAATTCATCGATTTTTCCTAACTGCGTACAATGTAGCATGGACCTCAGACTTTAGTTATGAACATTATATTTCTGTGAACAAAATGAGCCGGCAATTTTGACACTAATTCAACGATAAATTATTAGAAAATTCTAAAATGACAATATTATGTGCATGGGACTCACAATTGACAATACAGATTACACACAAAAATTGAGTAAAAAGGGGACGGCTTTCGACACTCATGCATGCTCATACCAATGGCATCTCACAGCAAAAATTCAGCAATAATAATAGCTAATAATTACATGTAATAAAATTAAAAAACTGAAAAAAATAAAAAAAGTAAAAAAAATACAAAATTGCCAATTTCATGTAATCTTCAACAAACGTGATTCTTTGAGTAGGAGTCCTATGCTAGTGTTGCTCATTAATTGGGTTGTGAAAATGACAGGGCGCGCAAAGCCCCGCGTAGCAAACCCGCATGGGCAGATGCCCGTATGATTGGTCGGTACGCTCACATGATCTGCACGGCACTCATGAAGCTTCATGACGCTGAAGTTGAAAACCCATTCATAATTTCTTTATAGTAACTCCAGTACTAAATATTCACCACTCAATCATATATTTACCAAAAACTAGCGTTATTTCTATAATAAACCTTAAGGAAATCGCATAGCCGCTCTCAATCCCGCTTCACTGTCTTGAATCACCAATGCGAATAAAGCAGCACGTCTGATATGCGGAGCCAAGAGACGTGAGCACATAAAACTCCTACATGGCATAAGTCATTGGTTACCTGTCGTCAACGTGTTTAATTTTCAAAATGCTGTTTATAATACCAAGTGTAAATGTTCTGCTTCAATACCTCTCCTCTGATATTGCTATACCACACCCAAACAGCTCACGCCAATTATAGTAGAAGACCCAGCCTGTAGATTACGTGACCAAACTCTGGAGACAAGATTATTTTGAAGGTGTATTGGGTTCCTGATCGAGTTGAAGGTTTTGACTTGGGCGTGCCGCTTCAATGTTCCTGAATTTTGGGGAAGGGGCAAACAAAGTTAACACGGGGTAAAAAATGAGAACTGTCGAATCTGAATTATATGATGTCAACTTACTCGCTTATCATACCGGAATTCTAAAAATTATAGTTTGTTATGGATGACCAAATGAGGGGAACAGGCCAAAAAATGTTCAAAGGTCAATGCACTTTTCAGTCAAGGTCAAATTGTAATATGACAACCGATTTTAAGAATGCAAGTGTCTAATTATATGTTTGTGTATGACAAAATGGTCAATTCGCAACTTTTAATAAGTTCAAATGGTAGTCTTGACCTTGAAATGCAAAGGCGCTATTCAGGAGCTGCTGAACAAAAGAGCTTTCTATGAAAAAATCGAGTCGTGTTTAGCTTGAAAATAGGAAAAAAAGATTCTTCAAAAAAGGATATTGGTAATATTTATAAATATTAGGCCTGTAACATTAAAAAGGGGGGCATTGGTATTAGCTGTTCTAATAAAAGGGGGTCTTTCGACCAGGCACATGCTGCATACCCAACATAGGAGTGCCCCCCCCCCCCCTCCCCCGAACCCAAAGTATAACGCATCACCTTTCATGGAGGAAGCACCAACAGTTTTGTCATATATGGACACGAAACTCTACGTATATTATTGTTGTAAAGTGGCATATATGGGGTTGTTTTTCAGGGTGAAGGGGCCAGGGTGGGGTGGGGAGGCAATCATATGAAATTGACAAATTTTTGCCTATTGCATGCGGGCTATCATTGGGGGTGCTTATTGGGGGAAAATGGGGGCGGCATTGTCAGTGTGCAACAGTGATTAAATTGGGGTCATTTGCTGTTGTCCTAACAAATCATCTAAGCCATTTGCTTTTGCATGGTTATTTTTGGCCACAATGCGGGAAATGTTTTACTAATTTTGCTAATTGATTGGTATTACTAGGCACTAGAATGGGCGAAATGTGGCAAGATCATCGAAAATGAGTCATTGGGAACTATGGAAAAATAAGGGGGCGTCGGGGGTTTCCATTGGGTGCATGCAAGCTCGGCTAAAAAAACAAGCGTTTTTGGACAGGAGATGATCAATGCCAATATGTGTTAGTGCCAAACTTATTATTGGAAAAATATTAGGGCGGTTGCTTCCCAACCCCCAGCTTTATGCCACTAGCTTGTTGAAAAATGCTTTTCGTTCTTTTAGGAGCAAAACAATTG
>JAMKCH010079005.1:0-14938 GCA_023653785.1 Ophioderma brevispina | reverse complement strand
TGATGAAATTGTTTTACTATATGACAAGTATGAATTACAGTGTTGAGTGCTCAAATTGCAGCTCGCATGTAAAAACATCAACAATTCATATGGATTAAAGAGAATAATGCTAAGTTTAATCTAACCATTTCTTTAAAAGTAAACATTTCACGATTGAATTTATTTTCTGATATCATACGCCTCAAATTAATCTAATTTGCAGTATGGTAGGAACCTGCATGTCTCACTGTTTGGAAATATAGCACTTGTCCTCATTCTCCACTCTGTTATTCACTTGATTAATTAAGAATGGTTTACTATTTAATCAAGAACATTCATTTTGGTGATCTTAAACAAATAAATATTGGTCTATATTTAAATCTGTAATTGCAGAGGATATATTTAAAAACAGGACAGATTCAAAAGTGTCCTTTACTGAGTAAAAACAGACCCAGTTTTCACTATAAAAGCACGTACTGTGTACGCAGCAGTCTATGAAGACTGCTCTAAAATTTGCTTCTTCGGGAAGGCTGTTCGCGATGTCATTAAAATAGTCTGCTATTCGGACAGTTGTTAATTACCTCTTCGGAACACCAAGCTTGGGTGCGGGGCATTTGCCTCGACCGTATCATTGATCCTGCGAGTATCCAGTCGCTCAAGCAGCTTTAGATGTGAGATAGTAGCGAGATGGGTCGGTAACATTCTGTAACATGTGATGTTTTCTTGGGCTTCAGGATGGCAATGACCTTTGAAGTCTTCCATCTGGAGGGAATAGTTGACGCTCCCGTGCAAGTAGAAAGGAAGAGTTGGAGCCATCGCACAGCTTCGGGTGCCATATTCTTCAAGAATTCTGTATGGATGTTGTCATTGCCAGGAGCTTTCCCATTCTTGAGAGCTTTAAGTGCCTTCGGTGATCTCATCGTAGGTGAATGGTTGGGACATGGGGCGTGACGGTGGATGGAGAGGTTTGTGAGAAGCTGTTAATCTCTGCATTAACAGCACGAGAGTGGGCTTTCGATACAGTCTGGTCGAGGTCTTACCTCAAGCTACTCACAATCTTCCCTGATGTCAAGCTTTTCAAGTTCATTATGCTGCATCCAAGACAGATCCTTTAGTCCTGGAGAAATTAAATGGGCAAACGCAGTAGAAAGTAGAAAGCGCAAACTTCGGAATGGTGTCCCACAAGGTTCTGTCTTGCACCAGTCTCTTCAAACATTCTAGTCTCAGATATGCCAAAGCGGATTGTTCGGCAGTACTCCTACGCAGACGAGTACGGCACTTGGAATAGCTGATGATTCCTTTGAGTCCTTAGAAACAGTGTTGCAGAAAGACCTAACCACTGTAAGCCAATTCTTCCACCGATGGCACATGAAACTCAGGCAAACCCAAGACCGTCAGCTCTGTTTTCCACCTTGCAAAAAAACCCTTTTAAAAAAAAACTTAACATCACTCTAGATGGAGAGAAAAGAAAGCTGTAACATGACCCGCACCGAAGTACCTTGGCGTCACAAATGACCGCAGCGACTTCAATCAAAACATCAAGGCAGTCGCTGCCAAGACGCCAGTCGTGTCAACCTCCTCAGAAGGCTCGCAGGAACTGGATGGGGTGTATCTTTTGACACCTTACATACATCAACTGTTGCCTTGGCATACTCCACTGCTGAATACGCTGCACCAGCATGGAGTCACAGTGTACATCACACAAGAAGATTGACGTCGTTCTGAATGATGCAATGAGACTTGTTAGTGGTTGCCTTTTGGCGACGGCCTGGTATAATAATATCTGGCAATTTCGTCTGGAATAGCTCCTGCAAACCTTAATTAGGAGGAACCTTCAGACGAATAAGCTCGCCAAGAAATGTTATGACCTGGTAGTCACTAATCCCCCTCCCCCCAACAAACACCTTTGCGGATCAGAGAATTCCATGAATCACTTTGCTAACCCAATCCATGAACACGCAGTCACAGTATTCCCTATCGATCAATCCGGGATCAATGACAATGGTCTAGCAATGGTCATCCTCTACTTTGGAACCTAAAAGCAGTTTGTGGACAAGCCCATCTAGCAAGCCCAAAGGCTGTGACCTTGAATAGAAAGCCATGGGTCAACTCAACAACCAGACGCTGTCTTTGGTCGTACAAAAGAACTTCCTTTCACAAGATCGGAAGTCAGAACTTTCACCAACGGCGAATTGTGGAGAGCCACAAACCATTTGTCCACTTCATAGATGACGTTGAATGTCTAACAACTCCCAAGAGGCAATCCAGGGCCCTGGTCACCTGGATGATGAAACTATCAGCTGGTTAAAGACGATCTTCCACTGTGAATTTTGGACTTGTGCACGCCAACGAACGAACGTACTGTGTCCCATTTCCTCTGCATTCCCCGCTTGTCTGATTAATGCGCTTCATTAAAATTTCGGTCTAGCTTAAGTTAGGCAATTGAACTGAAGTGCAATTCATAAGTTTTAAGTTGTCCCTTATTGAATGTAATGAAGAACATAATTGACTGAATAAACTTGTTTTCTCATATTGTAGGTTTTATCGTGCCATATTGTATACTCAAATCACAACTTTGTTAATATCATTATTTTATTACAATACTTTTTAATTTAGAGTCCAACAACATATTATGGTCTCCAATTAACGGACAGTTAATTAGCTTTAATTTTGTATAATTCAAATATTATATGAGTGGTTCGATAAGAGAACAAATAAGAGCTGAAGCTTCATATAAAATCCTTGACTTTACAAGGTACAGTGTCCCAATCTCCGTGTCCCACTTGCTTTCCACCCTCCACCTTCGTTTTCTACTCAATAAGTCTAATTTTAATTACTGAGTCTGATAAGATAATTTGGTAACCCCTTAAAGCTAACTAAATACCGTTTAAAATGATTGCTTACTGGGAATTTTACATTTAAAAGGTTCCATTTAAGTACTCTAATCATTACAAACATGTCAGATTTCTCTAAACTATGAAACAGCTCCACCCCAGAGCAGGTCCCAGTTCAAGACACATGTCCATATAAGAGCTTATAATGCTGCTCTGAGAGTAGTAAATCCAGGGTTCCAAATCTCATATATATGTTTTCTCGGTATTTTTTTGTATTGGTTTTCCGTTTTTTTGTCGACATTTCGACAATTACGAAACAGGCTTGTAGCTGGTTCACAATTGGCTGATACCCTAATCGATGAATTACATTTCCTCTTCCTGATGGCAGCATGATAATGGAAAGCTGTGCTTTTGAATTGTATTTAGGTTATTTTAGGGCGCTATATAAACCATGCCGTATTTTATCATTATCATTAATTGTTTTGTGTGTTTGTTTGTTTATTGGTTTGTTTTTATAGGCTGTTTTATGCCTATAATTTATGTCACGAGTGCGTGGTGGGGCGGGACGGCGCACAACCAAATCATGTTTACGTCATGGCGTTCTTTGTCACCCTTATGGGACGTAATTGACGGTTGCAATTTGCATGATGACGTCCACAGGTCGTCATAAATGTGTTTTTGAACACCAGCTGATCTGATTCTTTGGTATCATCATCTATCTATTAATAATATTTTATGGGGTCTAAACCAACCGTTTTTTTTCGGATACCGGGCTTCAAATATGTCTTTTGGGGGCCATTTTTTTGGATTTATGCTATTAAGCCCGGGCCCACTTCCCGGTTTTTTTGATTTTGGCAGATTTTGGAGTATAATGTTTTCAGTGGGGCCATTACAAACAACGATGATAAAACCAAAAACCTTCTGTTGCAATTTACTGTTTTTATTCTAGGTTCCATTCCATACGTTTTTACTGGACACAATTGGGCCATCATTTAACAAGTAGCGTGTGTATTAATACGAGCCTAATAAAAACGCCTGTTAACTTGCCTATCTGTATGTCGTTCTTCTTCTCCTTTCGTGTTATTATTATTATTTCCTTTTCCCTTGTCGCTCTTCAACATCTAACTACCGCGCATTGCATGTTAATATTTTGTACTGAAATCGAGCATGCCCATTTTAAGTCGTTCCCGAAACAACTGATTCAAAGTCAAAGATCCCCCATCCTATATCAGCACACAATTATTGAAACCTCTCTCAACTTCAGCTTGAACTACGAAGATGTGCCAACAACAAATCCTACATCCCACCATCTGTGTTGGTCTTGAGAAAGGTCCTCGACGCACATCCCTGTTATCCCGGGTTTTCAAAAGTGGGGATAAACCGCTAAGAAACGGGTGAAGGTGAGTAGCATGCGATCCACCTTGCATTAACTGTACCCTGCCAAGCCTAACCTCTGCCCCATGTTTTATCACATTTATCGGCGGGAGGGACTTTGTTTACCTCAGTGTTTTAACACTGGTGAAACCTCCATGGCTAAAGCAACAAACAGTCCATATGGATTGGCAAGAGTTATGAAACGTTATCCGTCTGTATGCAGTTCCTGGTTTCTTTTATCCCCCAGGATTAAATGGCACAGCTGCGATGAGAACGTGTATGCTGATGTAAGCCCGTTTGGGGGTCCGCCGTTAAGAAGAAGAATTTGTTTTTGTTTTTCATTGTTTTTAAAAAGGGAACGGCTTTTATCACTCTCGACTCTAGTACGACTCGACACCAAATGCGGATCCCTGTTTTACAGTCAGCAAATATACTTAACAATCTATTTTACTTTGCATTGAATCAAAGCACGGGTTTAGATTGAATAAAAACCCAAATAACATGTGAATCCCACAGAAATCTTGATAAAGCGTAATTTGGGTGACAAAAAAAAAAAACACGTATTAGTCCGCATAATAAAAAAAAACCTTTAATAGGTGTAACGCTTTCCATAATTTCTCTGCGCCACTCTTTAACATCTATGAACCTGTTAGCGAATGCATTTACAATTTTGTTTACTCACTTGAAAACACTAATAATTTTAGCGTATTATTTTTTAAAATATTTACTCTGAGTTTAATAGGGAATTCAAATTGTCCAGTGTGCAACAGACCTTAGATAATATATTTGTTTCTTTTTTTTTGTCTTTTTCTGGGCCAGAAAAAGGTAAATCATATGTGACATTAAGATGAAAGCAATAACTTGGAATTTGGACCTTGTAGTGGAATTATCGAGGAGCTGAATCCTAACTACTAAGATCAGTATTTGGGGGGCAAAACCCCTATAATAAGCAATAATGCATGCTTATTACGTTTACAAGGGATTGTAAATTATAGCTACCTTATTACTGCCATCCTGGGTAATTTAGTAATTTCAATTGTGTGTCAGTTTTTATTTCGAATGTTTCTTGCATTGTAATAGGTAAACGGATTAATTTCTTTCTTTCTTCTGAGCCTGCCCCTTGCACCACTATTATTGCCTTAACTCGAGTGCAATCCATGTCATCGATATACAAATACCCTTTTTGTGAGCGGCAAACCGCCCAATCAAGATCTGTGCCAGTGGCTGGTCTGATCAGAACAGCATTGTCGACAATTGTTGACATCTGATTTGCTCCTTTGTGGGCTGCCGAGGTTAAAACGTTCAAGTTTTCATTTTTAAAGGCTTTATCACTTGCGTAATACTACATACTACCAAAACAACTCACAGAACCCCATTAGCAAATCCCTATATATATTAACATATTTGCAATATAAAACTCAATAATCAAAAAGTACTACCCAGCGATTTTGGAATGATTAACCGATGTCCAAAAAGAACCAAGAACATTTTTGTCTACGATTGCATAAATAGCCCGTAATTTGTTGTCCGATATAGCTCATAATGACCCCCCCTAAGTAACATCTATTATTTATTTGATTATTACCAATCTTCAGTTGTAAGCTATTTCCGTTTTCAAATTTTAACTAATTTTTTTTTTGTTGCGATTCCTATGGATAAAATATCAAATTATGATGACACGGTCATACCAATGGGTGGTATGTGGTATCGCTATGGGTCTCATTATTTTCCGATTATTGGCTACCAAAACCGATTTTCAATTTTTGACCGCAAAAGCTTACAATCCTGGAATTGTTGTCAATTTCATGTTTGAAAGTAAATAACGAGTATACCCTTTACCTCCACACCTGAATCATGCGTATAATCAAGGAATAACGAATTTTACTCACAATGTTATATTGAAAAGGGCAATTGTCTACAGTGCAAACCACATCTGTTTCAATTTGGGATTGATGTTTCCTTCATTGCTTTAATCAGCATCACTAAGTTAAGACTCAGTTTTTTCAAAAAACAGAAACCTTAGCATCTAGAAATCAGTTTTTTAACACTTAAGTGTGACCAAGGGGTGGATCCTAGTGACCCCTCAAAATTTTGTTCGCGCTGGCGCTTTTACGCGTGGGTTTTTTTGCGCCGATTTTGTTGTAATTGTCTGACTTTAAATCGTTTTCTTTTCTTTTCATAACCAAAAAATAAAATCGGCCAAGCCGTTAATGAAGTAATTAGAGAGGAACCCTTGGACCCCCCCGGCACTAACGGAAGTCGCGCTGACATATTTTTTTTTTTTTTTATTTTAAAAGAACCAAAGCCATTATTTAAATTTCTTGCTGAATAGTTGTTCCCCATACACATAATTAAAGACAATTATTATAACCTTAAAATATTAAACCCTTGATGTGCTAAACCCGTTACTCTGTACAAAGTATATGGGAAAATTACGTAATTTTGAAACACCCCCCGTAACAATACATGGTTGCCCTAAAATTAAACAGCCACTCATTTGGTCTTCTGGAGTAGATATTTCCCAAACCCAAAAAAAGAATAAAATAAGTTTTCAAAAAGTTTTACGTAAGCGCAAGGCTCTTTGAATTTTCCGTCTTTTTGACTGATTTTACCATGTGAAAGTAAGTAGGTAAATCATAGTCCCCCGGGCAGGTATCATACCCGGTGTGAAAGTAATCATTGTCCGGTAGGTATCCATAGTCCCGGGCTCCATATACGCCAACGGAATAAAGCTTGGAACTTGTTTTGCTTGAAGAGTCCTGTAATCGATTTAAATTAAAAATTTTTGCTTTTTTTAAGTTTTTTATTTTTTTCTTTTTTGGTTAGGTTTTCGTTTTATGTTTGTTTGTGTGTGGGGGGGGGGGGGGTAATTGTTTCGGCCGGTACTGTGGACCCCGGTGGACTTATGTTCTTCTTCCACTGGGGGCGATTGGGTGGGTCCGGATCCTCTTTGTGGTTTAACTTTTTCACCTCTTTTCTCTTTTTTCCTTCCTCTCTCTCACCCTCCTTCCCGAGTCACAGAAGAGGTTGGCGGGAAGAAGTCAACGGGAAGCGAGGGCCCGTATGAGGGCACGAGGGGGCCGGGGGGACGGGGAGCCAGGAGGACAAGAGCGCTGCCACACCGGGGGGGAGGCGGCAAAGTTGGCAGCAGGGTGGGCAAAAGCCGTCATGTGAGGGTGCTGGTAGCTGAAGGCGGGAAGGACCAATTTACGTATAGTGTAGCACAAACAAACCATTTGGACAGTCTGGGGTGGGTATTTTTTTGTGGGGGCAGTACTAACGACATGTATTTTACAGGGTGGAGGGTATTGTACAGCAAGGGGACAATGGCACGCAGGTGCGCTCGAGGATGAAATTGCTTCTTTCCAGGCTAATGATTTGATTCCTGATTATATAATTATTTTGTTTCATTCATAAAAAATATTTCGAGCAACAGAGTGTTGCCTAAGTTGTGGTGTGCACATGTTTAAAATCACACTTCCGTTGGTGCCTAAGGGGTGTCCGTGTGGTGTGGAAGGAGGGGTTTTATTATTTTTAGGGAAGGTCAGCGCATCACAAGGATTAGACAATTGTCGAAAACTTTTTGACGATAAGAAATCGCCGAAACACAAATCTTACTTGGTACCATTAACCCCCCTTAGCACTATAAAGCAACCCCCCCACATTCTTCGTCTTGAACTTTTCCTATGAACCTTTCTTGTGAAAATCGGTGAGACATTGCCGCCCTCTGCCAGCTGTGCCAAAAATGTTTTTATTATTTGCGTTCATCTCAGTAGTTGCTCGAACTCGTCCGTAGCCCGAGCGAATCCCGGAGCTACTATTTTGAGGAGTACATAGGCTATCGCAAAGGTTTTTTCCGAACGCAAAAACCTGTCGGCAATTTTTGGTTTAAATCTTTCACTTACCGACCTCCTATATGGTATATTCCGACTCCCAGGGTAATATCATCACAATGTATAATTATTAGGAACAATAAAGCAACCTCTGAGGTATTTATGAAACAGTTTTCTGATGTGGATTGGATAACGCTAAAACGGGGGCAAATTTTCCGTATACTTTAGTCCTTCAATTTTTCATTAATTTTGCAACATTTATTGTACACCAACATCCTCGTTAAGTCCAACTGACATACTGCGAACTGCCATCGTTAGAAATTAAAATCTTGCCATTAGGTAATAATTTGTAAGTCAAGTTGTGAGTAATGCCAGGTTTTAAAATGCGGTGATACGACCCCCCCCCCCCCCCGTCATAGCTATAATGCTTTAATCTCTGCCTCGTACACGACCCGACCCAATATGGAGTGTCTTCAGAGCAACTTCGGACTACTATACTCCGTAATGAGTCCAATAATTGTATTATTTGACCCCCAACACAAATTGCAACAGAAACAATTTTGGTGTAATATACTCCTAGAAATAGTCAGAAATAATATATTAAAGTCTACCAAAATCAACCAGTGGAACATGTAGAAATAAAGGGGTCAAACGGTTGTACCATGGGTTACAACATTAGATTGTTCGAAATTGAATTAACGTGATGTTAACCAATCTTATTGGGCTATTCCTAAGGTTTTAAAAAAGGTATAAGTTTTGCCCTATCTTCTACGCGTTCATGTTTTAGTACAATAGGCCCTCATAAAGGTTCAAGTCATCCTGGGGTAAATTCATAGAATGGTTCCGATTTTGATCGGACTGGTGTTTTTTAAATTGTTTAATTTGTCCCACTAGATAAATAAATGTAATAGATTCTTTGTTTTGAACTTTCTATATAAGATCTACAGAGCTATGACTAGTGACTCCCCCCTAGAACCCCCCCCCCCCCCCCCACCCCCCCTGTAGCCCCCGGTCACATTTTTCGTATCACCAATTATGTGCAACGAATATTATAGCATGTGTGCCAACCCATTATATTTCGGGTTCTGTTACCATTAGACGAAACAATTTGACACCATTTTTATAACGAACGGATATATCCAAAAATTTTACCCCCCATTGGTTGAACCTTGAACCTATTTTGACTCATAACTATTTGAACTACAACCCTGCAGATATGGGCAACCTATACCTTTTTGTGAATCCTGGTAATGTAACGAACACGTTGCCCATACTTTTTTCGACGCGTTGTGATACTTTTTTCATATTTTGACCCCTGTATAAACCTTACCCCCTTAAAAATCTATGTTCCACTCCTTTGATTTTAGTAGACTTTGATTATGTGTTTTTAAAGGATTCGCAATAACAATTCCCTGTTGGAATTGATTCTGTGCAATTAGGGTTGGGTTCAGGCAAGCATTTATTCTATTTTGACTTGCCTTAACCCCGTACACTATCGACGGTCCATCTTACTTTATCCCAAAGATGTTTATATTATGCTTGTGTGGCGGAACACCCTTGTGGCAATATACCTTCCTAGGGACATCGGCTAATCCAGCTCGCTAAACTAGACACTCTAGATGGCTGCGTTAGTCAGGTTTGTCGTTTACCACTTAAGTGTCCAAGGGGGGGGGGTTTCCATATTACCAAACTTTGATTTTTCCCTTTCTGGCGATTTTCCTTTCGGTTCGCAAGCAATCAAATTTTTTTAAGGAGTTTTTTGCTAATTGTCTGGATTATGAATACGACGCTCTCCTGATACTAAAAAAAATTTAAACCGCCCACGGCTTCATTCAATATTGGTTTGTGGTCCCTATGACCCCCCCATTGGGGCCACTAACGAAGTGAAAAATCAAGATATTTTAACTAATTAAAAAAATTCAAGTAAATTCAAATCTTTTGGGAATTTATTTGTCTTAGAGATTACCTCAGGAGGTAATTAATTAATAATTAATGAATACTTATCAAATAAAACCTTTTATATGCTGATAGCCTCAATTTTAAATTTGTCCATGCCGTGCTCTTAACTGTGAAAGTCTATGGGAAAAATAAGACGATTTTGAAGTTTCTGATAAAAAGGAATACGAGAGCATGGTCATAATTTGGCTTATATTTTGAAATGAATAATTTTACTTGGTTTTCTAGAGTAGATTAATGGAATTATTTTGGGTTCAAACCGTATATTGGAGTTGCTGAGGATGGAAATGTGCGAACCCACTCTTTTTCGAAGAGTGACAATTTCAATTGGCATAGGTCAAAGGTCGATTTTCATTTTTATTGGGGTATTGTGGTTCTTTGACGGTGACCCCCATTTATGTGTGTTTTTAGTGTCATGATCAAACTCCCCACGGGAAGTTTTGTTTATCTGGGTTTGGGTCCCTAGGAACCCCCCCCCCCCCTTGGGCACTAACGGAAGTTTTTTTTAAGCTTTGGGCACTTAATCTCTGGGTAGTGACGTCCTTTTATATTTTACAACAATACACCGTCCAGTGAATCTTAAACTACTTTTAAGTACAGATGGTTGAACTATCCGAATTAATAAATTTTCCCTTTAGGTCTTGTGTGATGTAGCGAGCCCTTGAGAGGCGCCGTTGTGAGTGCAACGATGAATGCATTGGTATCGCAACACGCTAACGTCCATTACTAAAGTAAATCACGGCCCTTCCGACAAGCTAGCTTAGCACTCGAAGCAAAACACCAGAAAAAATCAATAACACCCATTATGTAAGTTCCCGTTTGGTACAATAAATACACGCGAAAGCCATGTGCTCAAGTCCACAACCCTGCAGGCAGACATAGTGGGGTCATCTGGAGCAATTCCGTGACCGTGGAGAGCAGAGCATCATTTCTCAGTGAATTTGTCTTCTATGAAGGTTAATGAACAATTTCGTCGTATAGAGGTCAATGGGGTTGACCTTGTTTGCCATTTATCTCGATAAACAAATACAAATGAGAGTGTCAACTACTTTTGATGCAATCCCTGTGGAAAGGCTAACAATTTAAAACCATTTGAAAAGAAATCGGTCCAATATTAAAGATTTAACCTTTGGTGATGACCTTTGACATTTTACGATTTTTGTCCTATATCTCCGTAACCATACCTTGCAAGTAGTACAAACTGTACCTTTTTTAACCCTTGTGACAAGACGAACACTTTGGTTACCTTTTAACAGCAATCCAGGCATTTTTAATTTTTGACCCCTGTATTATGAATATTCCCCCTCCTGGATTCTGCCCACACTTTCAGGAAGGGCACCCTCGCTAAATTTGTTCATTAACCTTTATAGAAGATATATCCACTGAGCAATGATGCTCTGCTCTCCACGGTCACGGAATTGCTCCAAATGACCCAACCAGACACGCTAAGCCGTAAAACGTTCACTCAAATGCGTTTGCCAATTTTGAGATGCCCAAGGGCTGGTCATGCTGGTGTGGGTAAAAGCACTCTTGGATCAACGTCTAAAAAAAAACAGTTACCTTTTTTTTCTGAAAAACATACTTACCAAAGGTTTACATTATTGTGTTGTTGCAAGTTACTGCCTTAAGTCCCTTTCTGATGCTATATCACTAGCATTGATATGAAAACAAAAGAGATAAATGTGATTGATCTTTTATAAGTCATTACTAAGACCATTGATCATTCAGCGCCGGCTCCGAGTTGTTGTTTTTCATATAAACTGAACTTTTTGTAGAGATATTTCCTTGGTACATAAAAGGCACTTACTGCTATTGGACATTGGCACTGGAGCATTACTGCAAACGACTCTCTAGTGATGTATAGCATCGATCAACGTCATTACATGGTCATTTATCACAGATCTCTGCAGGAGTACATGGGCTCAAGTGTACCATTGCATTACCTTGGCTAGTGAGTTCCAGTGCACTTTAGAGTAATTACATTAATGTCCTAGGGACTATTAAGTGCATGTCAGGTAGTTATTAGTACACATCATGCATCATAAAATATTTCTGGATATAGATACATATGATTTTTAAATTGAAGTTATAGGAATTGGCACAGGTGTTAAGAAAATTTACTAAGCTCTATAGAACCACAGCTTCCGATTTGTTAACTACCGCTTCCTTCTTTACTTATTCAGTGCGTATGTCGGAACTCTGGCAACGAATGAAAAACGCCGAAAAAGAATGAAATTTGAGTTATTTTTTGGCTAACAAAAAAAAACATGAATAATCACAGGCCTATCATGGGTACCAAATGCAGATATCGATACCGATTATAATACTTTATATCAGATATTATGTTGGTATATGACTTGTAGGCATTTAACGTTATACCCTGCGCGCCTACTTCGTTTCATAATTTATTTCCTTAACACTGAAGTGTTAGTGCCCAATGGGGGGGGGGGTCCATGAGATCCAACACTAAGGAAACAACTTAGGGTCACAGGGTCATAAAACAACACCAAATCAGCAATAAAAATGGAATTTATTTTTGGCTGCAAATTAGGGCAAAATATTGTTTTCAAAACACGCTAAAGTTAGGCAAAAAGACGGAAAATTACAACGAACCTCGCACTTCCATAAAACCTTTTAAAAACTTATTTTATGTTGTTATCTTCTCTAGAAGGACCAAATTACATTATATTTAACACAAAACTTGCTGTATTTTTACGGGCGTTGCAAAATATACGCCATTTCCCAATAGAGTTTGTACAGTAACGATTTAGCAACGTCCACAATGCAATTAAATTGTTTGTTTTCAGCACATAAAGGGTTAATTATTGTTATTGTTATGGTTCTTTGATTGTTAAGAATATTCTCGGACGTGCCCAATGGACCCTCACTAATTAACTCATTAAAGGTGCAACGAGAAATTTCAAATAACTGTAGTAAAGCTTTATATCAAAAATATCCCCATCTGTAAGGATTAAGCTGAGAACTGGGCTTTTTTTGGTATAAAAATGTGAAATTTCTAATTTCGTATAGCAGCAAATACGAAATTCAGCCTATGTTTTCTATTGAAATATAAGCATATACAAACACCTTTTGTTTTCATTTTAAGTTATTTCTGTAACCAAATAAAAGGTAGGGAATCTATTGAGCATCTAATCTATATGAAATCACTACATATAACGGAAAATAAGGATGACTTAAAATCTCTCGTTGCACCTTTAACGGCTTGGCCGATTTTATTTTATTTTATTTGTATGGAAAGAAGCGCATTTAAAAGTCAGGCAATTACAAAAAAATGCGGGACGAACAAATCCCACGCGTAAAGCGGCCAGCGCGAAAACAAATGTTGAGGGTCCATATGCCCCACCCCCACCGGTCACAATAACCGAATAAAGCGCATTAGTCCAACAAATGTATGATTTGACCCAAAACAAATTGCAACAGGAACAACTTTGGTGTTAAAATGCTGTGAAAATGTCGGAAATAACATTTTCAAAGTTTACCAAAATCATGGGACATGTGTAGAAAATTGGCGCAAATTTTCCGCAGGGTTAACAATTAGAATTATTAAAATTGGTTTAATCTATAGTTTAATTAGGCACATAGCAGTTCAACGTCATCCTGTTGTAAATTTACAGAATGGTCTGATTTTGTTCAAACTGGTTGTAAATTGTCCGGTTGGTCCCAAGAAAATGTACATAAATCTAGGAGTGACACTCCAATATAAGATTTCATAGCTATAAAGGCTGTCCCCCAAAAATGTTAACACTCGGAACACAGGCATTTTGTAAATAACTAAGGTACGCATGGGTCTTTGTTTGGTATGCTCTTAAAACTAACTAAATAAGCTTTTATTTGCCGTTCATTTCATTTCATTGCGATAAGTAGAACAAAAGATATGCTTCGTCAAAAAGGAGAGTACACATTCGGATTGGTCCGATTTGCAGTGATTACATCATGTGATTACATCATTGTGTGAAACATGATTTTGTAACGTCTACTCAAGATTGGGTTATTGATTGTGTTATTGATTGGTGATTGAACCTATTGAAGATATTGACAATCCATTTTGAACTTCATTATTGTCATACGGTGTGATCATTGTCTTTATGATCAGCAATACTTTGTATTTTTTTTTCAAATATTAATTACTCCGTTCACTTTCATTAGCAGAGATAGCCCTATCAAATCGCTCCAAATTACCCAAATGTTAAACCAAACCAAATTAAACCAAACAATCAGACACTTCTTTATTGGATTCCCAAGAAAATATATGATCCTATATGATTGGAATGAAATAAGGGTATTTTAAAGCTTATTGTATTGGCTTTAAAGCTGGATTATTTTTGTATAATATACCATACTTTTGTTAGGGTCCTTTTTATATCTTGTTTTGATGAATTATTATTTATTTTAATTTTGTAATATTGTAATTTGTAAATTCTTAATTCTTGTTTTTGTATGTTTTTATCCTTGTAATGTTCAGGGGGCCCTTATGGAAAGCAGTGCTGGTTCACTGATTGAGGCTACCCTCTTTAAGGAAGTCTGAAATAAAAATAAATAAATAAAGGGATACCAAAAAAGGGCCCGTGCGTATTTTACTTGTTATAAAAATGAAAAAAAAAACACCATTGGAAAGCCTGTTCTTTTTTCTTTAATATTATGCCAATTAAGAATGACGTATTTCAAAATTTAATATTTAACCAATTTTTTATCTGATTGTACCACTTTTTTTAGACAGGCTGTAGATGGGGTATGGACTAATAGGCAATTATTTTGTGGCATCCCAATTTTCTGTCTGTCCGTCAGTCTGTCTGTGATATTGCAGCATACTTATGTAACTTCATTTCTTATTATGCACTTTATTCCGTCATGGCTTGTGTGTCTCATTTTCAGTCTTGTGTGTCTATTTTTACCAAAAGAAAGTCACACAGGTATACTTTCCTTAACCCTCGTCTACCTGAG